>CM061136.1:65093455-65143444 GCA_030789695.1 Scilla litardierei
ATATCGCTCAGCTTTGCCACCATCCTTAGAGGGAGTTCATGATGTCTTTCATATGTCACAGTTCCGTTGTTATATCAGCGACCCTTCTCATGTTGTGGACTACTCAGAGATTACAATTCGACCAGATCTGACATACGAATAGCAACCTGTGGAGATCCTAGATCGACGTCAGAAAGTCTTCAAGAACATGACTGTTGATCTAGTCAGAGTGATGTGGCATCACGACTTGCCAGGAGAGTCTACCTGGGAGCGGGAAGACGAGATACGAGAGCGTTATCCATATTCGTTTCCTGCTCATTAGTTGATAAGAATTCCGAGAATGGAATTTCTCCTAAGGTGGGTAGAATGTAACGGCTAGTATTTTTAGACGTGTTTTCGATTGTGCGTACCTGTATTTTCCTTTAGTCATTCAGATAACTTTTCGTTCGTACGTGTCGATGCGAGCGCGTCACTGTTTTTGTTTTACCGTGTAGTCATTATTTACCATCAAGTTTAACTAAAATAATTTAACTTAATTATCCTGCTAATTACAATTTACTAATTACAAATTCCTAAATCGCTTTAATTACTTTCACTAATTACTTTATTTTTCACCACTTTAATTAGTTTACTAATTACTTCTTTATATACTTTCAATAATTACATTTAAATCTTAATTACATAATTACCTTAACCCCTACCTAAACGACAACAAACACATTCTGAAATCAAATCCTCAGTTAGTCAAAGTTGGCTTTCTCTTTTTGTTTAAGCAAAGCAATACGTCTTTCCTTACCTCATTAGTCTAAAGTTATAATAACTTCTATCCTAATAAAATTAATGTGAGGTTTGACAATGGAGAAGTGTGTCTCCCTGCTCATCTTCTTAAACTCGTATTCTCCTCTGCTAAACCTGCTAAACCAATCCGAAATTTCTCCACCTTCATCAGCCCCCCAACAAAACCATTTCAGCCATCGGACAAATCACCACCAAATCCCCAAACCCAGAAACCCAAATTCCCCAACAATCAGCCCCACTCCAAATACAAACCCAAACTGAAACAGAGGGATTTCAAATCCAAGGGCAAATTTACAGATTCAATTCAAACCAAAAGAAACCCCAAATCAAAACAAAAATACTTCAGATTCAAACTCCTCAAACCCAACAAACCCTCACAACTTCATCTTCTTCCATCTTCCTCGTCCCTCTCGCCTAGGCCGACTCCCACCTCCATGCGTGTTACCCCATCGTCGGAACCGCCCGTCGCCGCCTTGCGCGACCACCGGACCAGCGCACTGCCGCCCAGAAAATGCCCCCAGCGCTGTGCACCGCCCCTGACTGCCGGACCAACCGCTGGAGAAGCCCCTGGCCCGCCGTCCGCCTCCTTCCACCCGTCGCACGAGGTGAGAGCCCATCCCCCTTTTTTGTTTTTGTTACTTGCTGCTGCAAGTTTTGAACCAAAAAAAAGAAAAAGAAACGAAAGAGGCAGAAGCTGAGAGAAAGAGAGGGAGTGACAGAGGCTAAAGGGGAGGGCCTTGGCCTTATATTAAAATGATGAAGGGACCAAGTGACAACCATGTGAATATTAAAGGAGGGGGACAGTATTTGTTAGGGTTATATTAAAAGAATTGAATGAATAAAAAAAGAAGGGACAGCCTTGTTAATATAAGAGGGATTAGGTAAAGTTTTTAAATAAGTTGTTAGATATGCATTTTAATATAAGTTGTATTTATGCAAACAGTACCCTTATGTTTACATGGTAATTAGTTTAATAATGTTAATTAGAAGTTTAATTAGTGGGTTAGTTGTTAGTATAATCCATATATTAAATTATTACGTATTATTTAAATCAGCATGTTATTAATTGTTTAATAATGTTAGGGTAATAGTTTAGTATAAAAATAAGTGTATCAAGTTAATTTAACACAATACAGACATCACCCTCGCCAAAGGACCCGATAAAATTAGACGGACTCGTTTTAGAGATTATTTCGATATTGTGGTTATTCACGAAAAATCTAATTCGGTGATTTGTTTAACCAAAACAAATGTTGAGTTTTGTTGTTTCATACAAATCTTATTTTTATGATGATCACAACATTACGTTATTGCTAATGACTCTCATGTTTTAGTCTCTCAGTTTTATTTCAAGAATATCTTTCTTGGAGACTAATCACTTGGTGCAAGGATGAACATCAAGTGGAGAAGAGCCAAAGCTTGGACTCAAGGAGTGCCAAAGCTTGGAGATGATGGAGAGCAATCAAGGCATCAAGATTGAAGACTTAGACTCTAAGGAAAGCATTGTAATCCATGTAATTTACTTTATTGCTTTCTCTCTCTTTTGAGTCTAGGGTTAATGTAATGCATTGTTAGATGGTTTGCTCATTCATGCATATGCATCTAACCATCTTAGTGAGCCTTAGGATTATCATAGAATCCAACCCAATAGGTTCACTTTGTCCAAAGACTCATTTGGAGTCTCTGGCTTTCCATCAGTCGCCTGCTGAAGGAAACACAGTCGACTGGGTGATTTCCAGTCGCCTGTAGATCCTTCTACAGTCGTCTGATATGCACAGCTCAATTCAACATTTCAATTGACTCAAGCTTGAGCTTTATGCACAGTCGACTACTGGTCAGTTTACAGTCGCCTGTATATTTACAGTCGCCTGTAGATTGGTCACCAGTCGCCTGAGTAGCGTAGGTGCAATCTCTGCATCTCTCTGTTGTTTCTCCATCTTATACAGCAGACGACTGATTAAGGTTTTACAGTCGCCTGACTAATAGACAGTCGACTGTATTATTGACATCAGTCGCCTGTGCGCTTAACTGGAGAAAGAGTGCAGCTCTCTGTTTTATTCCATCCCCTGCAGTAGTCGCCTGCTGAAGGATTTACAGGCGCCTGTCCTGTTCCTAGTCGACTGTACTGTCTTCATCATTCGACAGTCCTGGCTCAGATTATAGCCATTGGATATTTTCTAGCCATTGATCAGTCGACTGTCTTTTGATCATCAGCCGACTGTGCCTGTTGTTTTCGCACAGTTTCTAGCCATTGCAGAATTGATTCTTTGGCTGTTTTCTTGGGTTTTGGGGTTTGATATAGGGTTCATATATATATATATATATATATATGAGTGTGCTGCGATCTCTTATACTTCTTGATGCTATTGAATATCTCAAGAGATCCATAAGCAACTCACAAACTCCCTCAATTCCCTCTCAAGAGCTCTCATTCATCTTCATGCATTGAAGTCCAGCTCAAGGGAATTCATCCAAGTGCTCTCAAGCATATCTCAACACTTGGAGATACTCTTCCATGCCTTGCTTCCATTCATGAGTAAGCATCTCAAGGCATATGTAAGAGTATTTACTTTACTTGGTGTAATTTGTGTTTCTAATTCTCTTTGTGGGAATTAGATCTTTCTCTCTTTGTGGGAGGTTGTCTATTTGTGGGACTTAGGATATTCTCTTTGTGGGAATAACTTTCTTTGTGAGAGTAACTTTCTTTGTGGGAGTTTAGTGTCCTAGTGTAGGGCTAACCCTAATTCTCTGAGTGGGAGTTAGTGATTCTCTGTGTGGGAGTCTTGATCCTCGTGTAGGATTGGTTGGGTCCTTGTGCAGGGCATAAATCCTCTTTGTGGAATATCTCCTTGTGAGATTTGTATTCACTTCTCTGTGTGGGAATATAGTGAATATTGGTGTGGCTGGATGTACCCAAGTTTGGGGAACCAGGGTAAAACTTTGTGTTTACGTTTGGATTGATTGTGCATTTTATTTCCTCTTGCATTTATAATTCCGCATTTGCAAGTTAAATTTTAATTGGACAATTTTATTGCCATTACACTATTCATCCCCCTCTATAGTGTGTTGTTAGTATTGCAAGGGTAAGGCGATCCTTACAATTGGTATCAGAGCAAGGTTATAGCATACTGCAACCATGGCATTCAACGCCTCATCTGCGTCTCATGAAGAAGGTCATTCAACCGTTCGACCCCCGCTCTTCAACGGAACCAACTACCCAAGTCGGAAGATCAGAATGATGATCTACATGGAGGGCAAGACCTATGGGACATTACAGAGGTGCCATTTGAGAAGCCCACTACTCCTGTGGCTTCTTGGACAAAGGCGGAGAAGGTCTCGATCAAGTTCAATGCGAGGGCTATGAACGCATTACATTGTGCTCTCTCAGCAAATGAGTTCAACCGCATCTCCATGTGCAAAACGGCCAACGATATTTGGCATACCTTAGAGATTTGTCATGAAGGGACTATGAAGGTAAAGAAATCTAAACAAACTGTGTTTAAATCTAAATATGAAATGTTTAAGATGCATGAAGGTGAAAGCATTTCAGAGATGTTCACAAGGTTCACTGACATCGTGAACGCTTTGGAGGGACTCGTGAAGATGATTTCCCAAGAGGATTGTGTAGAGAAGATCCTTGACTCTCTCACACCTCGTTGGGAGTCAAAGGCCAACGTAATTTTGGAGTCATATGACACGTCCAAATACACCGTTGAGGAGTGCATTGGTAATCTCATGGCGTATGAAATGAAGCTTCAACACAAGAAGGAGATTCAACCATCGAAGCCCGAGATGCCAGAGAAGCAAAAGGGGGTTGCATTCCATGTCAAGGAGGAGCCAATCAAGTGGAGGAGGAAATTCCATCGAGAAGCTCCTAATGAAGAAGATGAGCAAGAAGATGCAAGTGGAGAAGAAATTGAGGAGCTTGCTGAGCAATTCAAAGCATTCCTCAAATGCAAGCATGGTAAGTCTTTGTCAAAGTTTGCCTCCAATTCTAACAAGATTCCTACTTGTTACACTTGCAGTGGAAAAGGTCACTTGTCCACCAAATGCCCTTCTAAACCCAACAAAGAAACTTACAAGGGTAAAGGGAAGAAGCATTGGATAGGAAAGTCCAAGTCCAAAAATCACAAGAAGGGACTTGTCGGGACCTTTGATGATTCGAGTGAGGACACTTCGAGTAACGAAGAAGAGGATGCAAAGGAGGATGCTCACACATGCTTTGTATTGATAATTTAATAACTAAAAGAATGACAGTATACTTGATTTAACATCTGACAATCAGCTTTATTTTTTGTTTTGCACCATCAAGACCCATATGAATACCTTGGATGAGTACGCCCAAGATCTCCATGAACAAATTCCTTGATATATGTCCCAATATGCATTTTAGCAAATGTAATCAACACTGGAAAAAAATGTGTATTTTATGATAAAAATAGATAATACTTGTTCTTTCTGTATCAAGCATTTATTAGGTAGACAATTCAAATCTAGAGAAAACACCTTTCATTATTTTGGCACCCAATTTGTACGAGCCCATGAACGAACACAATCTAGCCTTAGCAGATGTGTGAAAGTGATCGCCAAAATAGAGCAGAAGCTCAGAACATGAAGCATAAAAGTACAAAAATGAATTAACCACAACCAATCTAGTACAAATATGAAATAGAATATATATAATGACAAAAACATTTCTTTATTCCCACAAAATGAAGAAAAATTTATATCATTAGCTAATTTGTAGTTTACCTGGCCTCGGGTTGAATTAGACGCATGCATGACATCCTTCTAAGTGAGCTCCATTCCCTCCTCCTTTATCCGGGCTTGGGACAGGCAATACAATAATTAAATTGTATTTGCGGAGTTACAATTGGTTTTTACCTAAATATACTTGAACATTCAAAATAAGATGAAAGGAATTCTTAGCATAGTTTCAAAACATAAAAAATACGAAGCGCAACAAGTTTTAACCGGTGACAAACGACCAAAAGACCAAAAGACCAAAAGATAACCCACAAGCATGCATTAATCAAAAGAGATAAAGTACTTGAGCCAAGCAACAGTTGTTCCAACAGCTTGTTGGATAGTAGACATCTCCGAATTGGCCCGGTATAAAGGAGCTTGAGGTTCCAACGCCACGTCGACCCAAACCTTTCAAACATTCTCTCCAAGTGGAACATGGTGCACCACAGCTTTAAGATCAGTTGATGCAAGTGTCCCTTCCGCAATAACCTTCTTTTCCCAATTCGGTAACTTGCATTTTTTTGTTGGAAAATCTTGAGTAGGCATTTGAGTAGGCATTTGAGTAAGAATTTGAATATACGTATTACCACTGTTTGCGAAGTTACTATCATGTTGTGACTGAAACAAAGCAAAAGAGAAGCTTTTTAATCAACTTATTCAATTTTGAGATAATGGCTCAAAATTAGCTACCTGAGGCGTATTTGCACGAGGAGTTAATGGCTCTGCCTCGACATTTGATCTTCCGGCCATAGTCTGTAAGAAGCATAATGTTAGATATGCACCTGGTAATTCCTAAGCATGTATTTTTATTGATTAATAAATAGTTAATTAACTTATAACTTACTGCCATGAATAAATCAGACAGCTCTTGTAATTTAGTCGTCAAGCCAGTAACTTGGTTTTCTAATGCACTTACTTTCTTTGAATTACATACGCACACCCAACTAAGATGGTGTAACCCCAAAACCTAGTCCTCTCACTCTTCCATTGCGTTCACTCCCGAATGTTCTCGCCACACCATCTTCACTCAATCATACCGTTCCTTGCCAACTTTGAGTGCTGCTATGCTCTTTTACTTAGTCTATAATTTTAAAAAGGATCCAATTAGTAAAGCAAATTTTCCAAGTTGTATCCAAAATAAATTAACATAGTTCAATACACATCCTTACTATGCACTCCGCACCATAAGAATTTGGTGGTTCTCCATTTTTCTTGTTATGTCCTTTGCACCACAACTCATCTCTGTCGATCTCTGATCCACTCTCCTTTTTCTGAAAAATAAGTATGAAATTAATAGTGATTGACATTATATCTGGACATTTTGTAATTTTTATTTAAATTTCTTACCATGTCCTTTGCCAATCTTGCATACCCCTTTCTACTCATGGTGTGAGGAATATTATTCTTTGCTCTAATGGCTTTGAATTTTTTGCTCTTCAACTACATAGGAGAAATTGACATATTAAAAGCAGGTATAATACAAGAAAGGGAAATTATAGTTGTACTCTTTGAAACTTAAGTAACTACCTCAAACTCATCTGAGAGTTTCTCCTTGATAAAATCACTCCACTCTTGATCACTTTTTATATTATCAGGTCTTAGCACGGCTAACTTGTTGGCACAATAAGGACCCAAGGATGCATCTTTGATAGCTGAAACTAATCTTGACTTGGACTCTTTCCATCGTACGCCTATCATCTTAAGCAATAAAGCCTTTGTCCAGATCATCCAACTTGAATCTTGTTTGTACAACACAAGATATACAATTAAAATTATATATGTTAATATATACAACGTATATAAGATTCATTTGAATGAAAGAGATATTTAAAATAACCTTTATACATGTCCATAAATCATCCTTCAATAGATCGCCAACTTTCTTCCAACTCCTAATGTTAAAAGGAACCATCTCCCTTGCTAAAGCACCAGCATAAGATGACAAGAATATTGAACTTGTACCTACATGTTGCCCTTTATCATTGAATTCAACTTCGGCCCTTTCACTTGGTGTCAAAGATAATGATTTCATCATTGTTTTTCCCCTTCTATTCCTTCCTGGCAATTGCTCTTCTTGTTGAGAGGAATGATGGGAGGGATTGGATGTTTGTGGGGAAAGCAGAATGTTAGGGATTGTTAGGATGCCCGAGAGTGGTGACATGTGGGTGGAGGGGTAAATTATGGGGAATGATGGGAGGAGTGTTGGATTCCCCATTTGAGATTCTAACACCACAACTCTTCTCGTTAATAGTAAGAGCTACTACAACAAGACGCATTCTCTTTGATATTTTCTTCCCTTCCTTTGAGCTTTGTTAATTTAAATATATATGTTATGCACAACGTGATATGATATCAATGGAGATACAAGTGGAACAAATGTAAACTCAACTAATACATATTATATAACAACACATAATTACCTCTGCTTGATCTCGCCCGTCCTTTCGCTTGTCTTTACCCATTGATGCCACAAGTTCAATTTTCTTTTAAGTGAGCTACCTGGAAAAAAATATACATATGCAACATCAATGAAATAGGTGGTATCAAATCACAATATAAAAAGAATGTATAAATGATATATAATAATGCCATCTTTTGATCGATGTTAAAGTTAAGCACAATAAAAAGAAAAGTTGTACCAATAAGCCATCGCAATCCTTCCTTGTGTAACTTTCATCCCCGTTATCGACCTCTCTATCGTCCAGTAGTGACTCATCTAGTGGTTTACTAGTTGATTCTTCCTCGTCGTCATATTTAACCAATTCAAGAAACCCTCTTGGGGGGTGTTCTCAACACAACATACCAATTTGAAGACATACTTTCTCTAGAAAAGAACACTTGTACAGCCTGTGTTGCTAAGATGAAAGGGTCGCTTGCAAACTGGTTTTGAAATTGGTGTAAATTGACTAATGTAAATCCATCATCAAGCTTAACTCCACGATCAATATTTGCCCAGTCACACTTAAATATAGCAACTTGAAATAGTCGATAATCCAGCAAAAGAATTTCACGCAAGACCGAATAATATACTACTTTCTCAATGGACCAGTCTACAAGAATAGTACTTGCCTCAATGGAAACACCACTATTTTGTGTCGACTTCTCACAGTCTTTCGTATGAAAGCGTCATCCATTAATAATATAGCCAGTATATGAAGTTACTTGCAAGCTAGGCCCATAAGAAAGCCATTTTATTGTCTCGCTACCATTGGACTCATCCCTTTCAACCTTAACCTGTAAGAGTATATTGTTATGCATAAGGACTTGCAATGAGAATATGTATTTCATATATCAAAATTAATCATCTACGAAAAAGAAGATATAACCCTTACAAACTTGTTTTCAAACAAATCACCAAAAGTCTCTGAATGCAGCATTGAAAGTTCCACGTCATCTCTTAACGATCGAGGGTGCAAACGTTTCAGCTCCTCTTTGTACATTCTATATATAGTAATGTACAAGTCAAAACACGAGTAAAATCTAATTCATGCATACATATAATAAATGAGCTGAACTTATACTTACTCTATATAGGGCTCCACTTCCTCTGTATTAAACAACTCATATCGATGAGTAGCATTTTTTACCTCCCGAGTAATTAAAATAAGTTTTCCTTTGGAAATAGGTCGCCCCTCGAGTATGGAATCACTTTGATGCACTTCATTCCGATTTTTCCTTTCTCCAATTTTGGATGCCCCTTTAATATACCCACCACAATACTTCATGCATTCTTCAGCAATATAACGCTCAACTATGCACCCTTTAGGTCGTGCATGATTTTTAACATACCCCTTCTACTGTTTCTGGGTCCCTAAACATTCTTTTCAGCCTTGGTATAATTAGAAACTATCTAGCAACCTTTACAGGTATTTTTGTCTGCTTCCCATCTTCCTTTGCCTTGTTCCCTTTCCAACGAGACTTGCCGCATTTAGGGCAAGAGTCACTATGTGCATTGTCTTTTGCAAATAGACAACAATCATTTGCACATGCATGTATCCGTGTATAGCCTAAACCAAATATTTTAAGCAACGTCTTTGTTGCATATGTTGAATTAGGAAGTGTGTTTTCCTTGGGCAACATATCATTCAGAAGTTTAAGGAGTTCCGTAAATGCTGTGTCAGATATACCATTCCGAGCTTTGTGTTTATACAAAAGAATTGTTGCCGACAACTTTGTGTAGCTTTCACAACCAGGGTATAGAGGAATATCAACATCTTCCAACATTTCCTTAACCCCTTCCCCATGTCTCTCATTTGTATGATCTTCAATCTCAGCGTCACCAATTTGTGCATCTAAGAACATCCTATATGTATCCGTCACTTCAGCAGCTTTATTTTGTGAAGGACATGCTTGATCACTCCGTATTTTACACCTTTTTTTCTGCATGTTTGCATGCCATTTAGATCGCTCAAATCGTGTTTTTCACGTTTATTCGACAATATTACGATGCTTTTCACGATTTGTTGTTTTTGTCGTATTTCAGGAGATTTGGAGCGATTTGGAGTGATTCTGAGATGCACCCACTCCGGAGTGTCACCGACAACTCTCTTGAGGGGTATTTTGCGATTGGAGAGGAGTGGAAGAGGAAAGAACGTCGTAGGAGCGATGAGGAGGCAAAAATATGAAGTTTGGGCACTTTGAGCATTTC
This sequence comes from Scilla litardierei, assembly GCA_030789695.1. Classification (NCBI taxonomy): domain Eukaryota; kingdom Viridiplantae; phylum Streptophyta; class Magnoliopsida; order Asparagales; family Asparagaceae; genus Scilla; species Scilla litardierei. The sequence continues at coordinate 65,103,627 of CM061136.1, forward strand.
AGTCGGCCGAGTGAAGGAGTCACTCGGCCGACCATCGGAAGCCCGCTCGGCCGGCCAGATCGGACACGCAACAGAGTAATATCAGCGTGCACTCGGCCGAGCATCGCCATGTCACTCGGCCGAACCACGGATAACCACTCGCCCGAGTGGCGTCAAGACGGCGGCAGCAAAAATCCCAGACTTACTGTTTTTATACAGTCAATTTCCGAGTCGCGGTCCGCCCGAGTGATAAATGACGTCCGCCCGAGTGACAAATGACGTCCGCCCGAGTGACTAAAGGCCGTCCGCCCGAGTGACCTCCGAGGAAATGACCCCTGAGACCCCCAACTCTCTGTTTTTGTACAGGGTTCGTCACTCGGCCGAGTGACATTTGTCACTCGGCCGAGTGAGCCGCGCTGCCTGTAGCGTAAACTGCGATTTTGAGGCTGCACAGGGGCATTTTCGTCAGGGTTTTTTGGGCGATTTTGGGGGGTATTTAACCCCAGTTTTTAACCTAGTTTAGAGGGCTTTTTCAGAACTTTTTGCAGCCTTTTTAGATTAACTTTTTAGGGATTAGATTCAGCTTTTGGGGAGGAGAGAAAAGTGAGATTTTGTTGGATGCTATCTTGTTCTTCATTGGTTTGTCTCTCTTTCTCTCAAAAACTCCATTTTTATTAATTTGTTGAATATTGCTATGAATTCCATTCATTTTACTTGTGAATTTCTATTGAACTTGATTATGAATTGTGAGTAGTTCATCGTCTTAGGGCGTAGGGATGAACCCTACGAGCCCAATTTCGAATTTGTGATGAATTGGTGAAACTATTGCTAGGATTGATTAGGGTTGGTTTGGGATTGATATAATACGAATAGCTAGGGATTCATACCGATTGGGATTTACAAGAGATTGGATCCCAATTCGATAGGAAGCCCTAGATATTCGAATTGGGTTGCAATTGAATTTCTCCGGAATCGGTTTGCAAGAGATTGGACCGAAACTAGGGTTTTCGATTGAAATTCTATACCAATACCCGTTTGCAAGAGATTGGACGGGTAGGAACTATCCCATCCTAGGTCGTAGCTCGAGTTTGCACGAGAGTGGGCTCGAGATACGATTGAACGATGATGTTGTTCTTCACGCTAGTTTGCCTAGGTTAGGGTTTGCAAGAGATTGGACCCTACCCTAGGTTGGCTATAGACCGGCAATAGCACGAGAGCGTGAGCTTGGTTCCACATTTAGTTGCAACTAGTTCACCCAAGTTTCAAGTCTAGCAATTGTGAAACCTACGAATCACAATGATGAGATACGGCAAGTAGCGGGGATTCCCTATCCCCTAAGCATCTTTATTAATTTGTTATTTCTTTTATACATTTGAATGACTGTGACCACATATTTGCGAACATTTCTCGACTTTTCCTATAGCCAGGTGATTGAAGAAGACACTGTTATTAAGCCTCCCTGTGTTCGATACCCGCTCGCCGCTACACAGTGCGCTTGCGGTAAGACTGCAGTGTCGCCGCTCCGGGACGTGGTTCGGGGCGCGATCAAGTTTTTGGCGCCGTTGCCGGGGAAGCGCAATAGTGTTTGATTCTATCCACCTAGCTATTTCTTTTTTTATCATTTCTATTTTTATTTTACCCTTCCTTTGTGCTAACTATTTCTTTGAAACTCTTTTCTCCCTTGCATGTACACGAGATCCTCGGCGAACCCCGAAGAAATACTATACGATCCGGAGATCGAGCGTACATTGAGGAGGATCCGAGCGGATAGGAGACTTGATACGGAAGGGAATTTTATGACCGAACCTGAGACACCCGAAGGCTTAGCGGATTGAATGGCGAGGATCATTTCCATAAGAGATAGGCTTCGGCCTAAGACTTCCTCTACGACCTCGTCCATAGCTATGCCGGAGTTGGCGGCCGACAAAAATTTCGAATTGAAGACCGGATTTGTGGTCCTTATGCAACAAGACCCTTTTCATGGGAACTCCCATGAAAACCCTCATTACCACATCCAGCTCTTCCTATCAAAATGTGCCACCTTCCAGATGCCGGGCGTCTCCATAGATGCTATCAGACTGCGCCTCTTCCCTTTCACACTCAAGGACAAGGCATTATATTGGTTGAGGATGCAAGCTGAAGGAATCTTCACCACTTGGGATGAATTGGCGAGTGCCTTCATCGACAAATTTTACCCGCCCTCCAAGACGGTGAAGATAAGAAGTGCTCTCATGTCCTTTAAGCAAGGACCACAAGAAACTCTCTATGAAGCATGGGAGCGCTTCAAGGACTTGCAACATCAATGCCCCCATTATAGCATTGAGGACTGGGAGCTTGTCCACAGTTTCTACAATGAACTCCAACCGGGCACGAAGCAGATTATTGATGCCACTGCAAATGGAGCCATTTTTTCGAAGACTTCCGATGAAGCTACGACCTTGCTTGAGGAGATGGCCTCGAATAACCAACAGTGGGGCGACGAGCGAGGACACTCTTCGTTCTCCTTGAAGCCATCTAGCATTTATGAGGCCAAGGCCATCGCGGAGCTAGCCAACAAATTTGATTCTCTCCATAAGGTTATGGAGAGATTGGAGAAATTCATTACAGAGCCTCAAGGAGCCCCTTCTACGCCCACGCCGACAAATCATATGAGTGATTGGCAAGACCAATCCCAAGCCATGTATGTAGGAGGAGAGCAAGGAGAAGGAGCTTTGGAGCAAGTTCAATATGTCGCGGGGAATTCTGGATATTGGGCCAATCCGGCCTCTAGAAACCATCCGGGTTTCTCATATGCCAATAATGATGGTGCATTGAACCCCCCGCCACAACAACCTCCTCAAGCTCGGGCTCCCCCACCGCCACAACCGAATTATCCACTAAGGGGGCCACCGCAACAAAATTTCCCACCGAGGCAACAAGTGGGACCTTATAGGCCACCCGGGTATAATCAATGGTGGAGAAATCCCAACCCTGCATAAGCTCAACAACGTTCGGATTTTGAAGCTAAGGTGGATGAGTTCATGGCGGAACAAAGAAAGATTAACGTCACTTTGAAGGCGGGACAAGATTCTCTCGCCACCGTCGTCGCTCAAATCGGGGAGCAACTTGCTTTGCTCAATAGGAACAACCAACAATTGCCGGCTCAACCCGAGCCGAATCCACGGGGCAACACCGGCCACATCAATGCAGTCGTTGCGGTTACAACAAGAGGAGGGAAGGATACCACCCCCCTTGACTCAAATTAAGGAACCCGTGGTGGAGAATCCACAAGAGAGCGAGACGACAATTGAAGTTGAAAAAGAGAAGGAGCCGCAAGGGGAAGTGAAGTCTAGAGAGGAAGAGCTTATTGATGAGCGCCGATTTATGCCACAGGTACCCTTCCCTCAACGGCTAGCTAGAGCCAAGATGGAGAAACGGCTAGCCAAGTTTCTCGAGTATTTGAGAGGGGTGAGCCTCAATATCTCCTTCCTCGATGCTATAGTGGAAATCCCATCTTACGCCAAGTTCTTAAAGGACTTGATCACGGGAAAGAAGAGGAAAGAGAAGATCATGCTCGCGGATGAAGGGACTTGGTTCACAAAGAGGGAGAAAGAGCCCGCTAAATTTAAAGATCCAGGGAGTTTTCGGATTTCTTGCACTCTAGGCGGCGTCCCCCTACAAAAAGCATTGGTAGATTTGGGGGCTAGTGTTAGCCTCATGCCTCTCTCCATGTTTCGGAAGTTGAATACCGACACGGATTTAAAGCCTACCGACATGCGGATTCAACTAGCGGACGGGAGGATTACAAGACCGGTTGGGATCGTGGAGGACATACCACTCCAAGTTCCAGGGGGCATATGTTTGCCATGCAATTTCGTGATAATGGACATCAAGGAGGAGGGCGATACATCACTCATACTTGGACGCCCATTCCTCGCCACCGCCGGTGTCATCGTCGATGTGCGAGAGGGGACCCTTACCTTGAACGTCGGCAACATCGAAGTGGAGCTCCATATACCGAAGGCAATGAAGAACATGCCGTATCATGAGGAGCTAGACTACATGGACCTCCTTGATGAGGTCATTGAAGAAGCGATCCCCCACTCCATCGGCGCACCCAACGAAGATAGCTTCGAAGAAGGCCTAGATTTGGCCAAGGAAGAGAAGATGGAGCACTCCCCCGATATCTCCATGGCAATTGATGATGGAGACGCTGATGTCGCAAGAATACGGGAGCTCTGCAAGCTCTCAAAGTTGAGGACTCCGAAGAAAGCTGCACCGATACGACGATCGGTGTCACCAGCAAAGTCGAAGCCCGGAACAAGCTCTAGCTTGGGGGAGCCACCCCCCAACATTTCCCATGACGAAGGGGCACTGAGGAAGACCTCACACCACCATGATCCAAACCCGAGTGGTCTTCCAAGCAAGTTCGACGGGTGCATCTCGTATGCACCCAACATCAAACGTTAATTGAAAATCAAAAGGGGTCGAGCTCAAGACCTTAAACGAGTGCTTGTAAGGAGGCAACCCGACGGTTATCGCATTTTTTCTATTTTAGTTTTTATTTTTGTTTTAGACTTTATTAGCGTTTTTGAGTCGTTTGCCCGAAAAATTGTGACAACGGGTCCTATTTTCTTTGACAGGAGAGGAAAACGGGATATCTATCATATGGAAGATGACCAAGGCAAAGAGGAGCGCTCCATGGATGCACCCGAGGCTTAGGAGAAGGAAGAAACCACCTGAAGGAAGAAAAACAGAGATTAGAGCCAAAACGGAGCATCACAGCAGAAAACAGAGCCTCACTCGGCCGAGTACCATAGCCACTCGGCCGAGCAACCAACGTCATCTGCCCGAGTGGCCCACCAATGAGGGAAGTCTGCTGTACCCAACTCTCTGTTCCTTTTTGTGATTTCAGTATAAACTGTCACTCGGTCGAGTATATATCTTCACTCGGCCGAGTGAAACTGATACGCTCCTAGGGAGAGAATTGCCGAGTAGCTTGTGCCACTCGGCCGAATGGACTTTTTCCACTCGGTCGAGGGTGGCAAAGCCACTCGGCCGAGTCGTAAGCGGCGAGGAGTTTTTAAAAATAATTTCGTTATGATCACTCGGCCGTGTGACAAAATCACTCGGCCGAGTCGTAACTAATCCTATATAAGCTGACGCGGGCTCGGCGCGGAATTCGAAGCGACACAATTTTCGATCGCCCGAACCCGTGCCTCTTCGACCCTCGCTCGCCCGCTGCGACCTCTCACTCGCCCGACCGCCGCGCCCACCGACCGCCGGCGACGTCCCTCGCCGCCGGCCGACCTCCGGTAACCCGATTTCGCCCCATTTCTCCATTTTCTCCTATTTTTGACGATCCGTGCACTAATCGAGCCCCTAAATCAAATTAATTTCATTATCTATCTATTATACCCCTAACCCCCCATGTATTTTGAATTTTACACGCTGATATCGTTGTTTGATGTGCCTGCTATCTTGGGGAGCTTAGGGGAGCTTAGGGGAGCTTCCGGGCGCGCTTTTTGGCCTTGTGGAGTCAGCGTCTTCGCACGCATCTGCTATTTTGCTCTCGCGGCGTGTTTAGGTACCTTCGTTCCATTTATTTTAGCACGCCACATTTTTTCCATTCGTCGGGTGATCACTCGGGGCACACATGCCACCCCGAACATGGCCACGCACTAGGAGAGCTTCCGCCAAGCGGAAGCGGTCGGATGAGCCTGGCCCCTCCCACGAAATGGAGGACTCTCCTCTGCCTACACCACCTCACCCCACACAACTACAGCCTACCGATCCAGTCCACCCACAGCCACTTCCAGCCGAGCACATCCACCCACAGCCACCACCGGCTCCTATCGTCGGGCCGCTGGGTATTACGTTCCGAGACGATGCACATCGCGTCGTTTTTGAGCGTATCGCCCAGCGCTCGATAGTGCCCTCCAAGTTCGCACACCTTGCAGACCTAGACCGCCTGGGGGTACTCGAGGGGATGCTCACGTTGTACGACAACGTGGGTTGGCGAGATTTTCTTTCTGTGTTGGGGGACACCTACGTCCGCCCGACACTCGAGGTACTCAGCTTGATCGGCCAGACCGCTGAGGGATGCTCCTTTAGACTTATGGATCGAGAGTGTCAGATCACTCTCGATATGCTTCGAGCGTTCTTTCAGTGGCCCGCAGTCCCCACACCCGACCGAGCCTACGCCCCCACACACATCCCTCCCCCATCCTTCGATTCACACGCCTTTTGGGCCCGGATCACAGGTTTACCACAGGCCTTTGACCCTAGTAGGGACAAGGCCTCGGCCATAGTCCACACCTGCCTCCGCTTAGCACAGCGCCTTATGACGACCACCTTTCTAGCGAGGTACGAGCCTGGGACGATGTCGAAGCTTGAGCTCTATATGCTCTACGCGATGACTCGCTCCAGAGTTCTTGATAGGGATTGTGTTACGATGGTCCCCGCCGTTGAGAATGACGTCGCTAGCTGGATTTTGGACCGCATCATCGTATCAGTGGGCGCTCGCTCCCTGATATGTTGCGGCGGCCTGATCACCCTGCTAGCCCTGATGACTGGCGAGGACCTACCAGCCGACCTGCGTCGACCTTCGGGCCCCACTTCACTTTCGATAGACGTCATGGCCCGGATGAAGATGCTTCGTCCACACGGCCAGCGGCACTGGGTATGGTTGCACGGTCCTTTCGGTGCTGACTACATGATCCTCCCGAGCCCCGCTCGGACACACATAGGACTAGCACACGAGGACTGGCTTCTGGCGATGGATCTCCTGATCCCCACCGCCTACGTGCTTGAGGCCGAGGAGGCTGAGCAGGCACCCCCTGCACCTGTAGACCCTGTGTTCCCTCAGCCTGAGCCCGCACTTTCTGCCGCTCCCGACACTTCTGTCCCCACTTTTGCCAGTGTCGGGAGTACACTTGCTGAGCCGACCACCACGCCTACCACCACCACCACTGCTGTGCCCCTTTCGGTTGAGCCACTCACCTCTCTGCTACCCGAGCGTCCACCTTCTATAGTTGAGAGCGGCGAGCCTTCCTTCACTTCCATCGTGGAGACCCTATCCACTTTGATCTCCGTTGGGGTTTCACCTTTGGGACCACACACTTCCTCCCTAGCGGTCGACCCTTCGGTCTCCACCGTAGCTGTTCTATCTGAGAGTGTCGTGACGTCTGTCCCCACGTCTGTGTCACTGACCTCTCTTGCCACCTCGTCACCGATTTTGTCCTCCACTCCCACTGCTGCTGCTTCCACCTCACACCAGCCTGCGTCCCAGCCTCGCACTGAAGCTGAGCATCCCCTAGTGAGCACAGCACCCTTTCGACCCATGCCTGCTGTCCCGATCACCTACACTGCACGTATTAGACAGCCCCGACCTGCTCAGCCAAGACCTATCCGTCCCTCCACTCCACCACCCCCTGACGCCTTAGTTCAGAGCGTTCGCACTCTTGAGGGGGCGATGAGTGGACTGCGGGGCGATTTTAGGGTTCTGTCTTCCACAGTCACCGCCATGCAGCACCGCCTCGAGCTACTTCTCGGCATTCACTTTTGCCTGACCCAGATCCTCGAGCGACTGCCACGACCACCACCCACCCAGCAGACTGTTCCACGGCCACCACCCCCACCACCACCCACCCAGCAGACTGTCACCCAGCCACCACCCCCCCCACCTCCGCCTCAGGACGGAGATGGCGCAGCACCACCAGCTTAGTCACACCCTTGATGCCATCGATATTTTTTGTCGTTATGCTGCCCATTCTCTGCTTGGTCCTGATGATTTTTGCCCACCCCCTCCTCCCATCACTATTTTTGTCCACATTTTGATCATATCATTCTATATCCTTTTTCGGGAGTGAGGGAGAGTATTTTTTGGTGACACACACATATCTGCATCACTCTTATCCTTGCATGCATCATATTCGCATCATATTTTTCATTTTGTTATTTTTATTTTTATTATCATGCATGCTTACCCACCCCCCTTCCATTACATGTCTCTCGGTGTGCCACACTTCGCACATTGAGGACACTGTGCACTTTAGCTTGGGGGAGTGAGTTCTCACACTTTTTGCTTTTATCACCTTTTATTTTTAGTTTTTTCACGTTTTTCCGCTTTTGCACCCATTTTTTCGTCACTTTTTTATTTTTTTTACCATGCATCACGTTTTTCTTATTTTTATTGTGTGCTGCATTGTAAATAGTTTTTATTTTCGTCTATCTTTATTTCTTTCATCTTTTGCTAGAGATGACTTTTCTGTGATGATGATGACGTGGTGTTAGCTTTTCTCTATATGCATGCTATATTTGTCATGTCATAGCTTTTTATTTCTGATATCATATGCTATGTTCTGCTTTGCATTTAGAAATAGTAACCCACTCTCTTTTGCTGTATGAAAATGGATGAAATTCTATTATTAGCTTATGTCTGATGATTCATATGTATGCTATCGTAGAAAACACACCAAGATTCACGCATTGATACTTATATCTGGAGTACTGATTTCCTTTCTCACATCACTTCTACTTGCATGATTTGTGCGCTTCACTTCGGGTTGATTGAATGTTTGCTAGCTTTGATAAATCTGGATTAGTTTAATTTTTGAGATTAAACTGAGTAGATTATATTACCCTGCTGAAGTTGTCATGCACGTCCTATAGAGTGAACTGAGAGATACATTTATTTCTTTCTCCACATATCTTGAACATAATTTCTCTATTTTATATTCATTGGTGAATCTCCCCTTGGCAATTCTATTATTGGCATCCCCCCGTTATAATATCGCATGCTCCAAATTCCCCAAAATCCAAAGAAAAAAAATACTTGTATATCCTTCTCTTTGATTTGGGATCATTGTGTATATACGTTATTGGAAAAAAAAGAGAAGAAAAGAAAAAAGAGAGAGAGAGAGAGAAAAGAAGAAGATTTGAGAATAAGAAAAGAAAAGAGAAAAGTAGTTCGAAAGCGATCCCATCTCATACACTTTCTCTCTTTCTTCCCTCTTTAGCTTTTATTTTTGTTTTCTTTTACTTTTGGAGCTTCATAAAAAACGGGGATGTAAATATTGTTTTGTATATGCCACCACGCTTATAGATAAGCTTGGGGGAGAGAATCCAATGATGTGTGAGAGAGTGACTACCTGACGGTGCATGACAACCTAGGCTAAGTAATATTTTATACTCGGTGAGATTGCTAAAGTTTCACGAAATCCAGAAATCTACGCTTAGCATTCATTTCATGAAAACCACACTCTTTCTATTCTTTCTACTCTATCGTGTGATATCTCTTATACTCCTTATAGAAAGCATTCAATTGAAAAGTGTGTGATCTACGATATTGTATACCGCTTTAGATGCTTCAGACGATGTTAATCTTAGGATTATTCCATTTTTCATGCTATATTGATATTCTTGGGTTTTCTATTTCAAATGCATCATTATACTATGGTATCAAAATAAAAGTCTTTGACATGTGTTTTATATTCGATGCATGCTATATGAGTAAGAAAAACCTACGTCCTGAGAAAAATGATCTAGCAACTCCCCTCTTCGTTTTCCGTTTTGTTTTTCGTTTTCCGTTTTCCACCTTTCCGCCGTTTTCTTTATCTTTATCCACCGGGTTTGCTTTTTACTCATCTTCCTCGAGGACGAGTAAGAGGTAAGCTTGGGGGATTTTGATCACTCCGTATTTTACACCTTTTTTTCTGCATGTTTGCATGCCATTTAGATCGCTCAAATCGTGTTTTTCATGTTTATTCGACAATATTGCGATGCTTTTCACGATTTGTTGTTTTTGTCATATTTCAGGAGATTTGGAGCGATTTGGAGTGATTCTGAGATGCACCCACTCCGGAGTGTCACCGACAACTCTCTTGAGGGGTATTTTGCGATTGGAGAGGAGTGGAAGAGGAAAGAACGTCGTAGGAGCGACGAGGAGGCGAAAATATGAAGTTTGGGCACTTTGAGCATTTCACTCGGCCGAGTGAAGGAGTCACTCGGCCGACCATCGGAAGCCCGCTCGGCCGGCCAGATCGGACACGCAACAGAGTTATATCAGCGTGCACTCGGCCGAGCATCGCCATGTCACTCGGCCGAACCACGGATAACCACTCGCCTGAGTGGCGTCAAGACGGCGGCAGCAAAAATCCCAGACTTACTGTTTTTATACAGTCAATTTCCGAGTCGCGGTCCGCCCGAGTGATAAATGACGTCCGCCCGAGTGACAAATGACGTCCGCCCGAGTGACTAAAGGCCGTCCGCCCGAGTGACCTCCGAGGAAATGACCCCTGAGACCCCCAACTCTCTGTTTTTGTACAGGGTTCGTCACTCGGCCGAGTGACATTTGTCACTCGGCCGAGTGAGCCGCGCTGCCTGTAGCGTAAACTGCGATTTTGAGGCTGCACAGGGGCATTTTCGTCAGGGTTTTTTGGGCGATTTTGGGGGGTATTTAACCCCAGTTTTTAACCTAGTTTAGAGGGCTTTTTCAAAACTTTTTGCAGCCTTTTTAGATTAACTTTTTAGGGATTAGATTTAGCTTTTGGGGAGGAGAGAAAAGTGAGATTTTGTTGGATGCTATCTTGTTCTTCATTGGTTTGTCTCTCTTTCTCTCAAAAACTCCATTTTTATTGATTTGTTGAATATTGCTATGAATTCCATTCATTTTACTTGTGAATTTCTATTGAACTTGATTATGAATTGTGAGTAGTTCATCGTCTTAGGGCGTAGGGATGAACCCTACGAGCCCAATTTCGAATTTTTGATGAATTGGTGAAACTATTGCTAGGATTGATTAGGGTTGGTTTGGGATTGATATAATACGAATAGCTAGGGATTCATACCGATTGGGATTTGCAAGAGATTGGATCCCAATTCGATAGGAAGCCCTAGATATTCGAATTGGGTTGCAATTGAATTTCTCCGGAATCGGTTTGCAAGAGATTGGACCGAAACTAGGGTTTTCGATTGAAATTCTATACCAATACCCGTTTGCAAGAGATTGGACGGGTAGGAACTATCACAACCTAGGTCGTAGCTCGAGTTTGCACGAGAGTGGGCTCGAGATACGATTGAACGATGATGTTGTTCTTCACGCTAGTTTGCCTAGGTTAGTGTTTGCAAGAGATTGGACCCTACCCTAGGTTGGCTATAGACCGGCAATAGCGTGAGAGCGTGAGCTTGGTTCCACATTTAGTTGCAACTAGTTCACCCAAGTTTCAAGTCTAGCAATTGTGAAACCTACGAATCACAATGATGAGATACGGCAAGTAGCGGGGATTCCCTATCCCCTAAGCGTCTTTATTAATTTGTTATTTCTTTTATACATTTGAACGACTGTGACAGCATATTTGCGAACATTTCTCGACTTTTCCTATAGCCAGGTGATTGAAGAAGACACTGTTATTAAGCCTCCCTGTGTTCGATACCCGCTCACCGCTACACAGTGCGCTTGCGGTAAGACTGCAGTGTCACCGCTCCGGGACGTGTATCCGGGGCGCGATCAGTGCTTCCCCATGAAAAATCCATACACCATATGTTGGATCAATTCCAAAACAAATCAAGTGTGACACAACATCCCTTGGCGAAAGCCAGATAAGGTTCCTACATTTACAGCAAGGGCACCTAATTTTTCCTGGATTCCCCTCTCTTTCTGCATGCCTGATTATAAAATTTTAAGCGGCTTGCTTATAGTCTTCTGTCATTCTAGAAAAAACATAAATGTATTAATAATCATACCCTAGTGGTTATAACTATGAACTAATAAACTAAATTTACAAAACCTTGGTAGGTTGACCCATGCTTTGTCCATCGTGATAAAAGCCCTCTTATGTTTGAACCTAAGGGGAAACCATCTTGCACAAGTTATAAGGATGTCATTATAATGGAGATAATTCGTACCACAATAGATCCAATAGGTAAACAAAGAATGAAGAAAAGATTGTGAAATTACACATGAAGATGAGATGCAAAATACTGAAAGAAAAAGATACAATGGCAAATAAGAATTAAATGCAAAATTAATGGACACCGTAAGATTTAAGAAGTAACGAAAAAAAGAGACTGAATAAATTATAGAACCACTCTCATACTAACAAAACTCAACCTTTCATATTCTAAAGGTGTAATAGAAATGTTTCAATAGATAGAATTTTTTTCAGATCATGACAGTAGATTCCTAACAAGTACACAACAACAAAATCTGACATCATGAGAAAACACTAGTCCAGTCGAAGCATGTCAATTTATTTTAGCATACGGCTATACTTAATGAAACTTCTTTCAGAACTTCGACTCAAATCCGCCGGATTTTCTTCAAATTTTGGTGTAGGAAATTCTGTGGGCCATCTAAGGTCAGTAAGGGTCCTATTGCTGATGTGTGAGACATGTCATGTTAAACCTTTCCACATAATATTGTCGTTATCTCACACCAGTCCATGCATGCATGCTTTGCAAAGTATCCTTTTGAGGGAAAAGCTTGCATTGCATAGGAACCAAACTTTTAGAACCATGCATTCCTATTGTAGAAACAACATGAAAATATGATGCACGATACAACAATAAACACATTAAATTAATAGAGAATATAATTACCTTTTCTGTAACAAACCAAACATAGATGAGAAGGCTGGAGGACGGGGGCATGATACAATATAACTGAGTTTCAAATAAATTTAAAATTATTTTAAAAACAATAGAACTAACTTTATTGTGGACCACTGTATAAATCAAGATCGCCCTGCAACACCTCCAACACCCACCCACCCCTAAAAAAGGAAAAAACTGGTCATATCAAGTCCACATTTAACTGAAATTAACAATATATGATTCTTCTTCTTTTCCCCCCTTTATATCTACTTCAAATTTAACTGAAATTAACAAAATTAGACCAATCCAAATTTTAGTTACATTCAAGTATTATTTCATCAAATCAACAAAATCTTCATGTCAACGTATCCAACATAAAAATAATAATCAATTGGCCATCTAAGCCTCTCATCACAAGCCATTAGATGTATTCAAAAAATCCTTTCAAAAATTATAAGAGAATGAAATCAGAAAGGAACAAGAATTTGACAGACCCAGACCCAGATACTGAATTTGGTGATGTTTTAAGATTCAAACAGCATGTAAATTCTATTTTCCAGCTACATTTTCATCAGAATACATGAAAATTTTGAAGTTTTCTCAATGACCCAGAACAAGAAATATTCATAATGAAAGGAGAATTACCTTATGGAAGAGATAAAATGCAATGAGAAGAGCTTGGACACAGTTTCTATTTTGTACAAGTAAGAAAAAATTATAAATTGAAAAATCAAATACCTAATAAAAAGCAAGAAACTTTACTTTATAAACTCTTATGATGATCGTATATTACTAATAACTTGGCATCCCAAATCGCTCATTTTAAAATTTTGGCAAGGTCATTAGGTTAGTGGGTTTAGATACAAGTCTATTCGAATACATACCGGATGAGATTTTGAATATGAATTCTAAAGCCAAACCCAGCCTGATATTTTCAAAGAATCTAAAGTTACTATCTAATCCAAAAATTTTGCATTGGAGTCAGGTTGGGTCAGCAGGTTTGCAGCCTCCATTGGCACCCTTGGATTATTCATAGATATCAATGCAAATAAATAACAACAAAGTTCTGATAAATGGCAATGAAAATTTATTTTTATCAATTTATAAGAGTCCTGATAAATTTTTGTCTTCGTGTGCAAGAAAAAGGCAAAACACAGCCAGGTGATGTTTCAGAATTCAAACCGCATGTAAATTCTATTTGCTAGTCAAATTTTCAAACGGAATACATGAAAATTTTGAAGTTTTCTCAATGACCTAGAAGAAGAAATTAAAACAAAATCATAATGAGAGTAGAATTATGTTATGGAAGAGATAAAAGGCAGCGAGAAAAGCTTGGAGATCCTCAATGACGGTGGTCTTCAGGTCGACGACGATGGTCTCCAGGTAGACGATGGCGGCCTTCCGGTCTGCGACGGAGGTGTTCAGGCCGATGACCGATCACCGTGACGGGGAGCGGGTTTTGGGGGCAGAGGGTTTTCTTCGACTGATCGACTTACTTTTAACCCTTCTTAATTTTTTAGGGTTTACTTTTAATAGACACGGCGACAAAAGTTTTGGGAGGGAGGGAAAAAATTTGAGGGAGAGGGAAAAATTTTGGGGCGGAAAATACTGGTGGGGGTTAGTGTTGGGTTGGGGACGACGGGTCATGTGGGATATCATGAGTTTGACTACTTTATTAATTGATAGATCCTAACTAAGTATTGGTTGCAGTGTCTCAAAGTGTTGGTTGTAGATAGAGCTTTATATTCAATAAATAATCCATTTATCCATGAATTATGTCTATCACCCACTATAATATGTTCTCTCTCTTTCTTGACAACTGCATCAAAGGGTTCTCGAATATGCGATTAGCTTAGCATGAATTGGCTCTTGTTTGAGAGTCCAGTCTTAACCTCATATTATATATAATTAAAATTGCATGATTGTATAGCTTGTGTCTAACGGTGACAATTCATCTCAAGCATGAGGTTGCAAAATTGTATAATAATCACTAATAGCATACCATCCATGTAGGCATCGATGGATTGGTGGTATTACTATATGTCATGGAGGGTATTTGCTAGGTGAAAGTAATTGAGATAGTTAGGAAAAGCAATAACAAGATCTTAGACATTTAAATAAGAACATATATGTATGAAGGAAAACACTAAAGTTGGTTAATAGATATTGAAGTGCAAATAAAATCCCTAATCTACTTGTATGTGGAACTCCAATTTTTAACATTTACAACTATCCATAAAAAAAGTTGTAATAAACATTTTTTACAAATTTTAGATAAAAAAAGTTGTGGTGTCAAAATTACCATTTACAGCTATTCACACAAAAAATTTGTAATATTCACAACTCTCCAAATAACAAGGTTGTATTAAAATTTTTTTTACACCTTTCAATAAAAAACATTGTAGTTTCCAAATTAACATTTACAACTATACACGAAAAAAGTTGTAAAAATCATTTTTACAACTATCCACGGAAAAAAGTTGTAATAAACATTTTTTACAACTTTCAGGGGAAAAAAGTTGTACTAAACATTTATTACAACTACCAAAGTAGAAACGTTGTCCCATAAAAGTTGTAAATGACTAGTTTTGTTGTAGTGTTGGTACTAATTCACATACATCATTCCTCTTGAATTGATTAATTTATTCTTGCATTGCTATAATCCATGAAATATTTTTACATGCTTCATTAACATTCTTTGGTTCGATGGATGATATAAATACACAATGAGTCCTATGTTCAATTTGTGATCTAATTCTAACTCTATCAGAAATATCTCCAATAATCAATCATGTGGATGATTAGAAACTTCAACAAATGCTTTAAGAAGACTTGTATTATTAGGAATTTGTTCAGGAATGGAATTACTAGAATCATCATTATCATAAGTGTTGTCTAACTAAGTGTTTTCTAATGAACCAGCGATGGGTATTTAATCATCTTCATTAATAGATGTGATAAGAATATAATTTTCATCAAAATTTACATGAAGAGATTCTTTAATTCATAAAGTTCTCTTATTATAAATTCTATAGGCTTTACTACGTGTACAATAACCTACAAATATACCTTCATCTGATTTAGAATCAAACTTATCTAATGAATCCTTATTATTAAGAATAAAAAATTTACAACGAAATACTTTAAAATACGATACACATGATATACGACCATAAAATAATTCAAAACATGTTTTATTAAGTTGTGGTCTTACCCAAATCATATTCAATACATAACATGCAGTAGCAACAGCTTCTGCTGAAAGGTAAAGAACTATCACATAATATGGTTCTAGCACATTCTTGTAAAGTTCTATTTTTCCTTTCAACTACACCATTTTGTGGTGCGGCTCTAGTAAAAGAAAAATTATATGTTATACCATGTTTATTACAAAACTTTGTAAATAATTCATTTTCAAATTCTCCACAATGATCACTACAAATAGTAATAATGGATGAAGATTTTAAATTTTGAATTCTTTTACAAAATATTGTAAATTCGTAAAATGCATCATTTTTATGCTTCAAAAATAATACCCCAAGTATATCTTGAATAATCATCAACAATCACAAATGCATTTATTACCATTTAAAGAAGCTATTGTAGAAGGACCAAATAAATCTAAATGTAAAAGTTTAAGTGGTCTTTTAGTAGAAATAGCATCTTTCAATTTAAAAGAAGATTTATGCATCTTACCTTGTTAACATACATCACAAAATTGTGTATGATTAAACGGTATATTAGGCATTCCAGAAACTAACTTATGCTTAGAAATATGTGCCAAATATTTGTAGTTAGTGTGTCTAAAATGTTTGTGCTACAAAAATGTGTTTTCTGTAGATGATAATAAACAATGATCATTTGAAACTATTTTCATGCATAATATGTATACATTATTCTTACGATTACCTTGAAATAATATATTAGACATATTAAAATCATATATAATACATGCATTCTAATCGCAAAAAAATTTTAAAATCTTTATCGCATAATTGATAAATGGATAAGAGATTGTGTTTCAAACCGTTAACGAGGAGCACATTTTCGATGATTGGCTTAGTTGGATCACCACCTGTTTCAATCCCAATCACTTTACGTTTATTGTTATTACCAAAAGTAATGGTGCCACCATCTTTGAATTGTACGGTTTGATAGAAGTTTGATGTTTCCAGTCATGTGTTTGGAACATCCACTATCTAGAATCCATCTTTCTTTTATAGGTACCTGAAAGATAAAACAATGAATATTGGTACCCTTTTTATATGGGTCCTTAAGATTAGTCCTTAGGAAACCAAACCCAAGTGGAATTTGGTTTTTTCAAATAATAAGAAGAACGAATAACATTTTTCATAAAGTTGGTAACATATAAATCCTTATCATAAAAGCAAACATCTTTGGGAACCCAAATAGTACGCATAATGGATTTCTTAGAAGATGTAATAAAATTAGTCTTCTTGTGAAAATGAATAGTATTCTTTTGCAAAATCTTAGAATGTTCAATTTTCTTTGCATTAACAAAAACATGCTTCTTCTTTTCCAAATTAATATCATTACTAAAAGTATTGGATTTGGAAGAATGCTTATAGCCTAATCCTTGTCGATGATTAGCAGGATGTTGAACTCTATGTAAATCATCGAGATTATTCTTTCCTTTATTAAACTTATTAATATTAGAAGACATATCATCATATTTTAAGTTTAATGAAGACATCTTTATCTAATAGACAAATACGAGACAACATTTTGTGATTCTCAGATTGAGAATCTCATTTTCATGAACTAATTAGTATTATAAGAAGATAAAGATTCCTTCTCATTTTAAAGGTTTTCTAATGATAATGATGAAGAAGATAATTCTTGATGTGAAATAACTAACGCCTTATGTTGAGAATTTAATCTCTTAAATCTAACATATAAATCATTAAAGGCTTCTAGTAGTTCTTCATTGTCCAAACTACTTACCTCATCATTACCTTGTGCCATAAAGCACATGTGAGCATTTTCTTTATTAGTATGCTCGTTAGTTTCTTCTTCTTCTTCAGATGATGAAGAATCCCAAGTGGCTGCCAATGCCTTTTTCCTTTTGTCAAACTTCGTATCTTTCCTAAAATTTTTAGATGTTCTCACTTTTGGCTTAAGGAGTGGACAATCCTTTTTCATATGTCTAGGCATGTTACACTGAAAACATAGAGAAGCATCAGTATTCTTAGATTTCAAATTATTAAACTTACCTCTTTATAGAAACTTTTTGAAGTTTCTAGTAATTAATGCGACATCATCATCGTCCATTTCTGAATCATCGGTGTCTGATAATGCGTTGAAGGCAAGCACTTTCTTCTTTGAGTCTGATTGTTCCTTGCGATCTTGGAGTTGAACTTCGTAGGCCATCAAGTTACCAACGAGACTTTCAACAGTAAGGGTTGATAAGCCATTGGCTTCCTCTATGGCTGTGGTCTTCTTCTTCCATTCTGGTGTTAAGGCGTAGAATCTTCCTGACTTGTTCTATTTGAGTATATGTCTTACCAAGAGTAATTAGAGAGTTTGTGATATCTGTGAATCTATTAACCATCTCTCCAATTGTCTAAATGTCCTTCATTCTAAATAGTTCAAACCTGTGAAAAAGAACAGAAATTTTAGTTTCCTTAACTTTACTAGTTCCTTCTTGTGTTATCTTGAGTGTATACCAGATGTCATATGTTGATTTGGCCTGGGAGACATGATTGAACTCATTCTTGTTCCTGGCTTAGAATAGTGCATTCATCGATTTTGAGTTGTGAGTTGCAAAAGATTTGTCAATAGCGGTCCGTTGGTTATAAGTTATAAGATTCACATATTGAGTTTCCAACATGTTCCAAAGTTCGTTGTCGATGATTTGAAGATAGATCGTCATCCTTGTCTTCCAATAGGAGTAGTTGGAATCGTTGAATAGTGGAGGCCATGTAGTAGTGTGCCCTTCTAGAAATTGTGATGACGACGTTGAATTATTTGTCGGATATGTGTAGGCCATCTTAATCATGCTCTGATAGCAAATGTTGGATCTCCTGGCACACTAAATACACTAGAGGGGGTGAATATTGTAGATTACGATGAAATTGCAAAATTAAAAGTAACTAAAATATTACAATAACAGTGCCGAAATAAATGAACACAATCTAGAAAATTTCAAACGCAAACAAAGAGATTTATCCTGGTTCGGATCCATGTGATCCTATGTCCAGTCCTCTACCCGTAAATATTTCAATCCACTAAAATACTGCAAGCAATCAACATACAAAGATGCCAACACTCCGAGTATTGCAAACTTGTACTATCTCTTCAACAAGAGATTCACCAAATTAAGTAAGAGAAAGAGTATGAAACAATATCACATATAGCCTTGATAATGTCGGTATTATAACACAGGGTTGGTGATGGATTCTCCAAGGTTCTGGATGAGAATTGATGGTAAAACACACTTGGAGAATGGACTTCTAGTTGAGGAAGAATTTCTGTAGAGGTTCTCCAAAGAAATCTGAAAACAACTCTCTCTCTAGTGAGAGAAAGAACAGTTTAGCATAGGATAGAGAGAGAAAATTATTTCGTGTGTTTAGGCAGAGGTCTTGGGGTCTATTTATAGACCAAAAGGGTAGTTTCTGAACATTGGACAACTGCCTGAATTTTCAAAAAATTCTGAACTGTTTTTGTCAAATTGGTCTACCAATATTGGTCATTGGTCGACCAATATTTTTGCCAAATATAGGTTTCGACTGTTGAAGCACTGTTTCGGGAAAAGACAGAAAACAGTCACTAAAAACTACCAGAAACTGATATAAACGGGCAAAAATATGGCTGTTTGAAGTGATTTGAGAAACTGATATAATCAGGTATAAAAACTGATTATTTAATCAAAAATCAGAATTTTATAATAATTCTGAAACTGACTGGTCTGCCAATCAACCTGATTGGTCGACCAAAAATTTGAAATATCAAATTTTGAAAAATTCTCAGAAAATAATCCTAATGACTTAGAATAGTTCTTGAAAATTTTTGGAATTTTCTGAATATCTGGAATTTGTGATTGGTCGACCAGAAGGGGGAATTGGTCGACCAATTTGGTCTTTGACTCAAATTTTGAGGATGGACCCTAAATGACTAAGATAGACCATCATCAAGGCTTTCACATTGTAAGTATGTGCAAGAAATAAAATAAAGATTACATCATGTATCCTAAGTTATAAGAATTTGTCGATAAGCTTCAACTTGACCTTGATGCTTCTTGCAAAATGTAGTTTGATGATTATCTGATCTGAGTGGATCTATAAAATCTGCATAAATAAAGTTAGTATACACATATAAATGTTTGTATCATATCATCAAAACTTTATGAGAAGTTGCTAGTTTCCAACACTTGAATCACCCCAATCGGAGTCTTATGACTGTTTTGGTGATCGAGTATTTTTCTGGATAGATTTCGTCAGTCGCCCGAAGAATTCTCGCCAGACATTGAAAAATTAACCAGATGTCTGGTCACTCCACTCCAGGTGTCTGGTTACTGTAAAATATGGTTATTTATAACCGTTGGGAGATATTTTTGTGGAGCCGTTGTCTTATCTTTTGTGCAAGATTGAGGGCTTATTTAAGCTAGGTTAAGAGGCATGTTTTGGAACCAATACTCACTGAAATTGAACTCATTTAGAGCCAAAAACTTTAGAGCATTTTTCTCTCTCTCATTTCTCTTTCACTTTGGATAGAAGTGTTCATACATTGAGATTGCATTAGAGAGAGTTTTTCCAAGTGCAACATCCTCTAAATCAAGCTCTTGGTGTTTCAATCCTCATGCCTTCATACACAATGGTAAGATCTATCAAGGCATATGTAAGATTGTTTTTTTCGTATCTTTTGGTTACAAAACCTAGTACTCGGGTTACGAGTACATAGTGGGGGTTTACTCCACTTGGAGAGTTTCTCTTCATTTACTGGTTTAGGGATTTTCCCGGTTTATGGATTGTTGCTAGTGAAGAGTGTGCTTGTGTGTCCTGGTTTAGGGAGCACTAGTGGATAAGCCATCGCTCTAGTGTAGGAGGATGGGTCTGGATTAGGATCGTCAGTGTAGAGAACCGAACAAGGATAAGATCCTAGTGTTTGCATTTGCATTGTCCCTTTGATTTGTGATTGTGTGCAATTATATTCCGTATTTCTTAATTAGTTTTAATTAACATTTTAATTGCCAATACACTATTCACTCTCCTCTAATATTGCTTAGAGTGCAGGAGATCCTACAATTGGTATCAAAGTGGATTGATTTCGCTTAAGCAACTACGATGGCATTTAGAGCTTCATCTCAATCTCATGAGGATGGAATGTCTACCATTCAACCACCGCTCTTCAACGGGACCAATTACCCATCTTGGAAGGTCAAGATGATGATTTAGCTTGAAGGTCAAGAGATATGGGACATCACCAAGGTTCTATTTGAGAAGCCCACAAAGACCGTGGTAAAAATGACTAAGGCGGAGAAGGACTCTTTAAAGTTCAATGCTAGAGCCATGAATGTGTTTCATTGTGTGCTCGATGCAAACGAGTTCAATCGCATATCAATGTGCAAGATGGCAAACGATATTTGGCATCTCTTGGAGGTCACACATGAGGGGACCACAAAGGTAAAGAAATCAAAATGAAGTGTTTTTATTTCTAAATATGAAATGTTTAAGATGCAAGAAGGAGAAAGCATTTTAGAGATGTTCACAAGGTTCACCACGATCGTGAACGCTTTGAAAGGACTTGGGAAAGAGATTTATCAAGAGGATCGTGTGACGAAGATCCTAGGCTTGCTTACACCTTAATGGGAGTCCAAAGCCAAAGGAATTGAGGAATCCAATGACTTAAGCAAGTACACTGTGGAAGAGTGCATTGGAAAACTAATGGCCTACGAGGTAAAGATTCAACATAAGAAAGAGAGCCAAACCACAGACCGAGAAGCAAAAGTATCACGCCCCGCTTCCCATTATACTTGGGAGCGTGGACACGAGTGGATTCACATGTGCTTAAAGCAAGGAGGGGTTACTTTTTCTTTTCTTCCTCCTTGGTTTAAGCACAATAAGCGTCTGTGATAACAACTTGCAGATTCTTGCATGCAACTCAAACAACACAGATAATTTATTTTATTATAATCTCAACCCTCAAAAGGATTACAACAATGAAAGAACGGAAAGAGAGAGGGTCATAAAGCCCATACAATTTAATAAAAGGAAGATAAGTACAACGATGCTGCGAAGACACGTTGCTTCTCAGCGGGGGATCTCAGCGGTAAGGCACTTCGGATCAACCTGCTCGGTCTCTAAGCATACCCCTCTTCAAAATCTGTCTAACACCTGATGTATGTTTCACAAGTTAGAAACAAGGAAGTATACGTCAGTGAGGGTCACTCGGCAAGTTTAAAGTGTTAAGAAAGTTGACCCTCGACAAGGTTTTCAAAATCGATTTCATGGCAATAAGAGTGACATAATAAGTAAAGCATGGCAGCGTGAGAAACGTATGGCATGGCAGATGTGATGTACAAAGTAATAAACATGGAAATTGTAGTGTGCAAAGTAATAAGCATGGCAAGTGTAGTGTGCAAAGTAATTAACATGGCAAGTGTAGTGCCTAAAGCAGTGATATGGCAAGTGTAGTGTGTAAAGAAGTGGCATGGAAAGTGTAGTGTGCAAGTAGTGGCATGACAAGTGTAGTGTGCAAGTAGTAAGCATGTCAGATGTAATGTGTAAAGCGGTAATCACAGCAGGTGTAATGTGTAAAGTAATTAAGCATGTCAATCGTAGGAGAAACTAGCAAGTCACGCAATTCTCAATAGTAACAACAGGGTAAAAGAGTGTGTCAATCAATCTCCTATCTAGTGACAAGCCCAATGTCTAAGGGGGAAGTGACTAACATTACAACCAAGCCAACAGGAGCTACCAGTGGCTCTCTACTCACCGACCCGACCAGGTGTCGGTCGATTCACTGACAGAGTGCAATCTAGCATTCTGGCCTCTACTACATTGGACTACCCCACCCAAATGTTGTGATGGAACACGAGCCAGCATTCTAAACCACCATATGCTAGAACACGCGCCAGACTAGTCATCATGTGACCCTACTGGAACACGCGCCAGACTAGTCACATATGACTAACGAGAGTAGCCAAATCAAATGCACGAACTCAAGGTATTCCATCACTTTCAAGATATTCCATCACTGTCACTGTATTCCATCTATACATTCCATCAATGTATTCCTACAATATCCATTCAAACAAGCGTGTACATGCATATTAAATTATCAGCATGGCATGCATTATGGTATGACAAAATATTAGCGATTCTTAGTTTAACAAATAAATGTAACAACACTCTAAAACACGTAGAAAGAATGCACACTTGCCCGTTATAGTCGATTTTGGGTGTCCAGGTGATCACGATGAAAGGCGTATTATATCTGCGTCATAGATTTAAATGATCAAGCTAAGGAATTCTATACTAACTCATACTATAGGTTTATATTGATTTACTAACAGCTTGTTATACGTATATAAATGTTGACATAACACTAACAACTTATTTAACAATAGCAGTACACTAACATTATATATCAACATCTTAACATCACCATGCACTGTCAACATAAATACGGCAACCAACTACTAACATATACCATGTTAAAATAAGTACATCAATAAACTACTGACGTACTAACATTTATTAGCAATCACCTACGTATTGCTAACCTAAATACCAACTGACTTATATAATATCAATAATATACCAACAGACTTATATAATAATATCAATAATTTGAATATATAAAGAGAGTAGTGTTTGGAACTCACAGTTCTTTGTGAAACAGAGCCTACTGGTGTTTTGTGTTTCAACGAGTCAGCCGACGGCCTGGAGGGTGATGGGGGTGGAGACTGGTGCGGTGGGGCGACAGATGTCCTCCCACGACGGCGGCGATGGGATCAGCGAGGCATGGCAGACACGAGGAGCTGGCGAGGTAGCGATGAGCTCAAGGGGTCGTTGGGATCGGTAGCGTGAAGAGAGGGCTCCGGCGATGACCAATGGTGGAGTACAGGAGGGCAAGGTCGGAGGGCAGACGTGTGAGGTCGAGATGGTGGCAAGGTGCGGGATCGAGGTAGGTTGCGTGGTTGTGTGAGTCGGACTGGGCGGCGGGCTGAGTTGGGCTGGGTGCTGGGGGTGGTTCGGGGGTTTGTCGGTGGTCGAAAGGGTGTTGCGGGGTGGCGCCTAAACGGAGGGTATTACAGGGTGGCGCCTAAATGGAGGGGAGAGATGGTCGGTGTCAGAGGTGGGAAGGCAATCGGGGCAAGGAGGATCTCGTCGGTGGACGAGAGGAGGCCGAGAAGTAGATGGCATGGTCTGGGTGGAGGCACGACAGGTTCGTGCGACGTTGTGGAGGGAAGAGAACTGATGTGTCCATATTGTACGCCTTTCTCATAGCATCATGACATCGTATTCCATGCCATTTTCGCATACAAATCCCACATTTTCCAACGATATCGCATTTCTAATGCTATATTCGAGTTTCGTAGTGTTTTATGAGTTTTCAGGGATTTTGGGGCAATTTGGGACCCGATCTGGGTATGGACACATCTGATACACCCGTGAGCTCATTGGCAAAGCTCTACAAGAGTTCGTGGAGTTTTGAGAGCCATGGTAGGAGTGGAGAAGAGAGGAAGAAGAGAGGAGGAGCTTCAGCAGCTTCAGCAAGATTTTCCCAGATGACTCGACCGAGCAGAGCAGCTGCTCGGTCGAGCAGATGCAAATGCGAAAGAGGGAGCTGACATGGGGATTGCTCGAACTGAGCACCTATGTGCTCGATCGAGCAACGCCAACATGCAAAGCCCGACTAATCCTTGCACGGCCCGAGCAGATCCATCAGCGACCGAGTCAGCCCCCTGCTCGGACCGAGCAGAGCTGACTCGGCCCGTGTAGACAGAGTAAAGATTTTGGAGATTTTTGATTTACTGTCGTGCTCGGTCGAGTAGTACAGCTGCTCAGCCTGGGCAACTGACCGAGCAACGCGCTGCTCAACCGAGTCACAGACTCGGTCGACGATGCAGAGGCCATTTTTGGAAGTATTTTCTGGAGCGACTGTTGCACGATTTTGGGGAGTGAAGTCTGGGAGCTGCGACTTCGTTTGGGAGCGAATTCATTCTTAGTTTTTGAATTAGTTTTAGAGAGGAAAGGCGGAGAATAATTTTTTAAGATCTAGATTTACTCTCGTAGACTTTTGGATCGAAATCATTGGAAGTTCATTTTGTTATTCTTGCGTTTGGAATCTTGATCTTCTGGGGATCTATTAATTGCTATTTTTTCTTCATCTCTCACTGTAAGTTTTTGATCTTTATTCTATTAATTTGCTATGAGGTTTTCTTCTCTAAAAATTGTGTTTTTATTCGTTAACATCGCCATGAGTGAATAATTCTTTTCTAGGGTTGATGGGTTAGCCCTA
This sequence comes from Scilla litardierei, assembly GCA_030789695.1. Lineage (NCBI taxonomy): Eukaryota > Viridiplantae > Streptophyta > Magnoliopsida > Asparagales > Asparagaceae > Scilla > Scilla litardierei. Next base: position 65,128,665 of record CM061136.1, read on the forward strand.
AGACCCTAGGGACAGACGTAGATCTAGATCCCTATGTTGAATTAGGAATATAGGGGAGTATTTCAATCAATCCTACCAAATCACTGGGATAACCCGTACTGAGATCATGCCCATGGTCTGTGGAAAATATGTACTTAAGGGGTATCCCTAGGATTCGAATAGGGACATCGGTGGATCCAACCAAGGCTCGTGACCATGCCCAGCTCGTGCTTTGAGGGGATCCACCGACGAACTATATCGCTACATTGACGGCTACCGCCATTACGTCAACGAGAGCCAGCGAAATACCTCGCAATTCTAACCCACGAGAGTAGTACGAATTGGGAGATTAATCCTCTAACCCTAATGTAATGTAAGGATTCTATTCTAACGTCGATCCTCGACGGTCTTAGCGATGATCCCTAACGACCTACTCCTTTTTATTATAAAATCAACTACCATACCAAAACCAATTCTCTCAACCCGATAGCTATCTCACTTCGAGATATAAAAGTAAGCTGAGAACCCAATTACACTATCACCTTCCCTGTGGGATTCAATATCTTTTATACTATAATTTGACACCGTCCGCTTGCGGATAGAGCCCGGAATTGACACCTAGGGGCCATACCACGTCTGGCGATCGTGACACCGCCGGTTGGAATCTTGGTGTAGGTTCCGGGTGCGTCAAGTTTTTGGCGCCGTTGCCGGGGACGGCAATGGTGTTATCTCAGTTTATTTTTATTTTTAGAAGTTTGCTAGCACTATAATCATTCCTTATCTTTCCACCATTTTTATTCTTTTATTTATTACCTTGCTACTAATGGTATTTGTCTAAGTTGTGTTGGTGCATGAACACTCGCTTCGGGGCATCTATTAGAGAATTATTATTCGATCCTGAGATCGAGAAAACAGCAAGGGCTTTGAGGGCCCCAAGCAGAAATCCATCTCCCTCTGCCCAGATGGCAGACAACAATACTCCTCCTTCTCCTCGCACCGGGTCCATTAGGGACTATATGAAGACGACGTTTGGAAACAATTCCTCTATCCTTAGACCGCAACTGGCAGCGGCAAGCTTCGAGCTGAAGACGGGGCTCATTAATTTGATGCAGCAGGATCCCTTTTACAGGCATCCTCACGAGAACCCCAACCACCACATCAATACTTTTCTTGCAAAGTGTGACATTTTCAAGGCTAAGGATGTGAGTGATGATGCTGTCAAGCTGCGGCTTTTCCCGTTCACTTTGAGGGATAAAGCCTCATACTGGCTGTGGGCCCATCCTTCCAATCATTTCACCACATGGGAGAAGCTAGCACTCGCCTTCGTGGATAAGTTCTATCCACCATCAAAGACGGTGCGGATCCGGGGAGCAATCTCAAATTTCAAACAACTCCCACAAGAGTTGCTTTATGAGGCATGGTAGAGGTTCAAGGACCTCCAACATCAATGCCCTCATCACGGGATCCAGCCTTAGGATTTAGTGCAGAGTTTTTACAACAGGCTGCAGCCCAGCACCAAGATGACAATAGATACTGTTGCACAAGGCGCTTTGCTTGACAAGTCTCCTGAGGAAGCTATAGACTTGCTGGAGCATATGGCAGCCAATAATCAGCAATGGAATGAAGAATGTACTATCATGACCCGGACCCCCGAGGTCAAAGATGCCAGCAATCTGGACTCTCACATTGAGACCTTATGCAAACAAGTGGCCAGGATTGAGCAGCGCTTGGATTCCATCCCTGCATCCACCAGTACATCCACATATCATCCTGCAGAGGATTATGCAGAGCAGGGTTACATTCCTGGAGAAGCCCATTACGATGGTGCTGAGTCATCTGAGTCTGTGCAGTACGTCCAAGGAGAGAGACAGAATCAATGACAGCTTCCAGTTGCTGGAAATCATCCGGGGTTTTCTTACGGAAACCTAAGTGGAGGGCTGCAACCTCCATAATTTTAGAGACCGCCCCCTCCTCAGCAGCAACAAGGGCAACCACAAAATCAGCAACAGATTGGGTTCAGGCCTGCTGGGCCTTATCGACCGCCAGGTTACCAATTCAACCGGCCGCCTCAGCAGAGCTATGAGCCAAATCCGCCTCAGTCAAATCTGGAGGCCACATTGGAGACTTTTATGAATGATCAGACCAGATTCAACCAGGACACTTCCACCCAGTTCAAGAACATAAATACTTCACTAGATGAACTGAGGGGCCAGATGTCCCAGCTTTTGAAGAACCAAGGGAGGTTGCCCTCGCAACCAGAACCAAATCTGAGGGCCCAAGCGAATGCTATGGTTTCTGTCACCACACATGAAGGATGGGCAACTGACCCTGTCATGATCCCGGGTTTGAACAAGGAGGAGGCATTCTTGAAGAAGCCGTCGATGGCAGTGTTTAGGAAGAGGCTACTGAAGAGCCTATAAGGAATGAGGAGAAGGCAGACCCACCATCTATCACACCTACTACATCGCTGCCTCCTGTTGATGCTGCAAAGAACAAAGCTAGCCGACCTCCCCTGCCATATCCACAGAGGTTGGCCTTGGCTAAGATGGAGAAGAAATACTCCAAATTTACGGAGTTGCTGAAGGGAATCCAGTGAAATATCCCATTCATGGAAGCTATCACGAAGATCCCCATCTATGCCATGTTTTTAAAGGATCTGATCACGGAAAAGAGGAAGCCTGAAGAGATAAAGCTCATGGAGGACTCCATCTCCATCATAAAGAATCATCTCCCCCGGAAGCTACCGGATCTAGGGAGCTTCACCGTTCAATGCTCCATTGGATGGATGCCCATCAGCAGAGCTTTGATTGATCTAGGGGCTAGCATCAGTTTGATGCCCCTTTCTATATTTGAGAGATTGCAGACCAGAAGCGAACTAGAGCCGATGAGTATGTCCATCCAGCTTGCGGATCATTCTATCACCTACCCGGTGGGCATAGCCGAGGATATTATTCTCCAAATACCCCATGGGTTATGTGTTCCCGTTGACTTCGTCATCATGAATATGCCCGAGGGAGGGAGCTCCCAGCTTATACTTGGCCGCCCCTTCATGGCGACGGTCGGTGTTTTAATTGATGTCCGAGAAGGGACGCTCTCGCTGAACGTGGAAAACATTGAAGCTGAATTTAGGCAGCAGAAGCCAATAAGAGAGCGTGTTCATAAAGAAGGAGCCAGCTACTTGGAGCTCCTGGAAGATGAAGCTATAGAAGATTTCACTTCTGAGGGTGTCATGAAGGGCCCAATGAGAACAGGAATTGACGATGACAGCGACCCAATCTACCACAAAGAGGTCGCCGCCTACATCCGAGTGTTGGATGAAGATCTTCTGAATTATTCCCTGAATCATGAAGAACCGGAGGCAATATGCTACTCGTGGGAGAAGCTTGAAGTAGGCGGAAACCAAATACCACCGGATTGCATCATTGGAAAGAACGACGCACGAATTCCACGCGCACCAAACGACAATTGATAAATCAAAGGGAGTCGAGCTCATGACTCAAAACGAGCGCTTATTGGGAGGCAACCCAATTTCTTAGATTTTGGATTTTCTTTTTCTATTTCTTATTTTTATTTCATTTCTTTGAGAAAACCAAACAAAAATGTTGTTTATTTCCCTTAAAACTACAAAACCATAAAAATTTGATGAGTTCTTCCTATTCATAGGTTGAATGTGAGGGGGTACGCAAATCAACGTGGTAAACGGAAGGAAGTTGGAGGAGAGCAATAGATTTGAAGAGAAAACGAAGGAAAAAAAAGGAGGAAACAGAGACACAGGAGACTCGACCGAGCAGCTACACTGCTCGGTTGAGCAGCACAGGTACGAACACAGCGAGCAAAAACATCACACTATCTACACGGTCTGAGCAGTATTGGCTCGGCCCGAGCAGACGTCGACTCGACCGAGCAGCCTACTGCTCAGTCGAGTATGACAGGCTCTTGAAAAAGTGGAGGAAACGACGTTCTATCAACACAGTCCAAGTAGCAGCAGCTCGATCCGAGCGATTTCCTGGTCGACCGAGTAACAGCCCGCTCGACCGAGCAAATTGAAGGGAGTGCTTAAATATATGTCAATTTATCTAGCTAGCTCGACCGAGCAATCTGATTACTCAGTCCGAGTCAGCTGTGGTTGAATTCGGGGCTTTTCCTTTTAATCAGGTTTGAGCTGTTTATTATCCCCGCACCCACCCGTTAACCCTTGCCCTTAAACGCCCTACCCTAATCACCCCCCGAGCTACCCTTTCCGCTCGACCCGATCAGCACCTCACTGCCACCGCCCTTCCCCCAGCGCTACTCACCGTCGCTGCCACCCATCAAATACGGTCAACCTCTCTCTCTCTCTCTCTCTCTCTCTCTCTCTCTCTCTCCCCCTGTCTCTTTTTCCCTCTTCTTTCCCACCCCTTCCCTAATCGCCGCAGCCACTGGCGGCTCCGCCCACCTAAACCCACCCCCACCTCCTCCGCCTACGCTCCCCTCTAATCGCCAACCCAAACTTCCCCCCATTCCCCCTTCCCCGCTGCCCGACACCCAAATCCCCTATGGCATCGTGCTCGGTCGAGCACCCTTGGTACTCGACCGAGCACAGTTGTGATTTGCCACCATAAAGAACTGCTCGGTCGAGCAACCACATTTCAGCACCCCCTTATTTTAACGTCTAATATGCTGACGTTTTTATTGTCTTTATTTCAAGTACGATTTGCCTACGTCAGAAGAAAGGCTGGGATCAGCTTGGGGGACGCTTCCGATCAGCAGCAGTTACGTGGCCGATCGCAACACCATCTCATTCTTGCCGGTACATTCTTTCCCCTATCTGCTTTACATACTGCCACACGCTTTTATTACGCCAGCAAAATGCCTCAACGCCGTGCTAGACCCACCAACACAGGCATAACAAAACCTAGGCCTACTCGGCGTACCCGTCGTACACGCTCACCCACTCAAAACCACACTATTGGCGACTCATCCACCCCTCCACCTCTGCCACCCACCGCCCCACTCCCACCTGAGCCTCTTCAGATAGGCGATCATTATATGACGTCACCTTCCGTGACGCTGACTAGGGGATCAGTTCATGGCCATGCTCTTACTCATAGGTCAGGGAGGCAGCATTACTAGACAGTCTGTTGAACATGACCTCTCGCGCCTCCGTATCCTAGTTAGGCATTGGCAAACTGACCCACCTACTGAGTTCCAGCCTGATACACCTACATCTCCTAGTACACAGCAGGGGGATCCATCACCACCCCCAGAGGGTGGTGCCCTTGCTTGATGTTGTCCCAACCCGTTTTTGCCTCCCTCATATTTTATTGTGCCCATCTGTCTGTTCGGGGCCCTGATATTAGATAGCTTGGGGGAGGACCCACACATGCATCATATTTTCTTCATCTTAGCATCATATCATGTTTTTACTTCTCTTTGTACAGTTTTTTATTTCATATTCCCCCGCCCACCCCACCCTACTTAGCATCATCTCCCGCCTACTAGCGTTTTCTTAGCAGTGAGGACATTGCTGGGTTTAGCTTGGGGTATGAGCGCTACCGCTTTATTTTTCATTTTTTCAGCTTTTTAGTTTACTTTTCCACCACTTTTTCACTTTTTATTCTTTTTCTCTTTCTGCATCATGTTTTCCACTTTTCACTATGTATGCATCCCTCTTTTTATTTTGCTATTTTCTCCGATTTTTTTCTTTTTTAATGCTAAGGATGTTCCAAATGATGATACTTCTCGTACCCCTAGTAGCTATTCACAATGCTCACTATCTATTGACATGCTATTAGGGTAGTTTCAGTTTTACTTTCTATAAGCGTGCATATTCTTTTGCTGATCTATCTGATTTAATGATTGAAATGAATTGAAAATCAAATGCATGAATTAGTATCTAGTAAGCGCTCTGTTGGGTAATGCACCTAGGTTTACGCATCACTGGAACACTTGGAGCATCTGTTGTATATTTTATTCACTTCTGTTTGCATGCTTGATATCATTGTGCCTATTACTGCATGCTTTTTCAGTGTTCATCTAGATGAATGAAAATATCCATGCTAGTTATGAGTTTAGTTAGAGTATTATCTCATTAAACCGTTTTGCACCTCTTATGAGTGAACCGAGAGATTCATTATTTTTCTTCTCCACATATCTCTATAGTTCTCTACATATCAGTTGGTCACACCCCTACAGCTATCCTTACCACATCTCACTTTCCAAACCCAAAAAGAAAAGTATAGCTTCTAAATTAAATGAAAAAATAGAAAAAAATATAGAAAAAAATAGAAAAAAGTGTATATATTTATATGTGAAAAAGAAAAGAAAAAAGAAAGAAAATGAAGGAATAAAAATTGTTTTGTATCTTTTTATTAGAAGCAATCACATATACTGGGAAGAAGAAGAAAATATTCCATATCCTATTTCTAGATGTGATACCTCAAGCTAAGCTTGGGGGGGTGAACTAACTGATCACATGAGTGAGTGTGACATTACAGTAGAGATGGTGCATAACGGAAAGATTTGATAATACTTAAACTTTACAAAACACTTTTGTTTTTGGATATTTTTCATGACTTGAAATGAATAATTGAATATCATGATTCTTTGTATTCTCTATTGCATGCTGTATGATTTCTACATGCTCCATGTGTATATGTGATTGAAAAGTATGTTGTCAACTCCTTTATACTAAACTCTATGGACTGCATGAGGTTGATATGAGTTGATAGCATTATCTCAATAGATCCCTATCTTTTGTCTGTATTACATGCTAGACATATGATCTGTAAAGCATGAAAGTACAATTAGCATGTATTTTTACTATTCAGAGCATCGTGATATACTGCTTAGGCCTGAGATCTGACTGAACATCCTTAGTACCCTCCATCCACTTCCACTCTCTTCTCTTCTTATTTTTTTATTTTTTTATTTCTTTTTGTTTTCCCCCCGGCGTAACTAGTATTCGTCTTCCTCGAGGACGAGTAAGAGGTAAGTTTGGGGGATTTTGATGTGTCCATATTTTACGCCTTTTTCCATAGCATCATGACATCGTTCCATGCCATTTTCGCATCCAAATCCCACATTTTCCTATGATATCACATTTCTAATGTTATATTCGAGTTTCGTAGTATTTTATGAGTTTTCAGGGATTTTAGAGCGATTTAGGACCCGATCTGGGTATGGACACATCTGACACACCCGTGAGCTTGTTGGCGAAGCTCTACAGGAGTTCGTCGAGTTTTGAGAGCCATGGGAGGAGTGAAGGAGAGAGGAATAAGAGAGGAGGAGCTTCAGCAGCTTCAACAAGATTTTCCCAAATGCCTCGACCGAGCAAAGCAGCTGCTCGGTCGAGCAGATGCAAATGCGGAAGAGGGGCTGACACGGAGATTGCTCGGACCGAGCACCTATGTGCTTGGTCGAGCAGCGCCAACATTCGAAGCCCCACTAATCCTTGCACGGACCGAGCAGATCCTTCGACCGAGTCAGCACCCTGCTCGGACCGAGCAGAGCTGACTCGGCCTGTGCAGACAAAGTAAAGATTTTGGAGATTTTCGATTTACTTTCATGCTCGGTCGAGCAGTACAGCTACTTAGCCCAAGAAACCTACCAAGCAACGCGCTGCTCGACCGAGTCACAGACTCGGTCGTAGATGTTGAGGCCATTTTGGGAAGTATTTTCTGGAGCGGCTGTTGCGCGATTTTGGGGAGTGAAGTCTGGGAGCTGCGACTTCGTATGGGAGCAAATTCATTCTTAGTTTTTGAATTAGTTTTAGAGAGGAGAGGAGGAGAATAATTTTTTTAGATCTAGATTTACTTTCGAAGACTTTTGGATCGAAATCATTGGAAGTTTATATTTTTATTCGTGCGTTTGGAATCTTGATTCTTCTGGGGATCTATTCATTGCTATATTTTCTTCATCTCTCGCTGTAAGTTTTTGATCTTTATTCTATTAATTTGCTATGATGTTTTCTTCTCTACAAATTGTGTTTTTATCCATTAACATCTCCATGAGTGAGTAGTTCTTTTCTAGGGTTGATGGGTTAGCCCTAAGACCCTAGAGGGAGACGTGTAATCTAGATCCCTATGTTGAATTAGGAATATAAGGGAGTATTTCGGTCAATCCTATCGAATCCCTGGGATAACCTGTACTGAGATCATGCCCATGGTCTGTGGAATTGATGTACTTAAGGGGTATCTTTAGGATTCGAATAGGGAAATTGGTGGATCCAACCAAGGCTCATGACCATGCCCAGCTCGTGCCTTGAGGGGATCCACCAACGAACTATATCGCTACGTTGATGGCTACCGCCATTGCATCAACGAGAGACATCGAAATACCTCGCAATTCTAACCCACAAGAGTGGTATGAATTGGGAGAATAATCCCCTAACCCTAATGTAATGTAAGGATTCTATTCCAACGTCGATCCTCGATGTTCTTAGTGGTGATCCCTAACGCCCTAGTCCTTTTTATTATAAAATCAACAACCATACCAAAACCAATTCTTTCAATCCGATAGCTATCTCACCTCGAGATATAAAAGTAAGCTGAGAACCCAATTACACTGTCACCATCCCTGTGGGATTTGATATCTTTTATACTATAATTTGACACCGTCCGCTTGCAGATAGAGCCCGAAATTGACACCTAGGGGTCATACCACGCCTGGCGATCGTGACACCGTCGGGTAGAATTAGGTATAGGTTTCGGGTGCATCAAGAACGCCGGTGCTTTGGTGGTGCGTCAAAGGAAGTAGTTCGGGGCGGTGGGTTTGCGACGAGTGGATGGAGGCGGGTCGATGCGGTTGTCCGGCGGTGTGGAGGGGCGTTGGTGGTTTGATGAGGCAAGGTCTGGGTCTTGGGAAAACGGGGTCGAGGAGGTGAAAGGTTGGTGCTAGGCGGAGAGTGCTCGGAGAAGACTGGGTCACCAGCGTGAAGGCAGTAGGGTGGGGGTTGGTGCTGGGTCAGAAGTCAACGGAGAGGGTGCTGGGATCTTGGGGTTTGGTCGAAGGATGGTTGGGTTGCTCTGTTTTGTAGAGCAGGGGATGACGGCGTCGGGGCTGGGGCATGGCGAGCTGAAGGGCACTGCTGCTAGGGTTTGTTTGGGGTGAGCTGGGGTGTTATGCCTCGAGGAAGAAAGGAGGTGGCGTTGGTGTTACAGGTGGCTAAGGGCGATTGGCATGGACTGAGTTGCGGTGAACGGAGAGGCTGGGTTGCTTGATGAGAGAAGGAGGAGGGCGTTGGTCGAAGTGTTTGGCCGGAGGAGCTTGAAAATGGCGAGTTGAGTGATGTTCAGGAGGAGGCGATGGTGAGGGATCGCCGTAGGGGCGGTGAAGCGCTGGGACGGGGAGGTTTCGGAGTGGGTTAAGGCAGGTTTGAGGTGGCGGGACTGGCCAGAGAACTGCGTGAGGTTGTCGTGAGGGGGGAAGTCACCGACGACAGCAAGGAGGATGGCGTCGTGCAGGCTCGGAGATGGCGGAGGTCGAGGGAGGTCGAGGGCTGCTGCTCGGAGAGGGCTCAGTGTGTTGCGGAAGAGGACAGGGGAATGGGGAGAGTACGTGGTCCTTTGTAGGAGATGAAGAGAGGGATGATGGTTGGAGAAGTAGGAGCGGGGTTCTGGTTTGTGAATGCCAATGGTGAAGGTGAGGGCTAGGTCTTAGCTTTAAAGGGGAAAGTTTGAAGAATATGTGGGGGAAGTTGGGTTTGAACGAGATCATGGGGATCGCGTGGTTGGGATTTTCGTGGTTGGGATTTTGCAGGATTCGTGCATGCTTGGGATCATGGAGAGAAAGAGAGATATGTGGGGTTGTTATGATTTGAGTATAGCCTTATATAAAAAATCAGTAATAATAATAATAATAACATTTTATGTTTTATTTAGACTTAGACTTTTAAATAGAAAAAGTGTTAAAACTAGTTTTGTATTAAGTTAGGATATAATGGATTGTAGTTTAGATAATATATGATTTAATAAAATCAATTTAGTTAGAAGATATTAGATACATTATTAAGTTAGGATTTTATTTAATATTTCTTAAAACTATTAAGGTTCATCAAACATGCCTATTAAGATATGATTGGATTTGGTTTAGGGGAAAGCTAGTTAAGATTAGACCAGATTTCCAAATTGATTAGGGTAAATAAACTCAGACTTGTAAGATCCAATAAAATTCATTTGGTTAAGATTTAATAGGTGTTCTCTTTTTTTCCATCATTTCTGCTTGACTTTAGCCTTACAAAATATTAGATACATTATTAAGTTAGGATTTTATTTAATATTTCTTAAAACTATTAAGGTTCATCAAACATGCCTATTAAGATATGATTGGATTTGGTTTAGGGGAAAGCTAGTTAAGATTAGACCAGATTTTCAAATTGATTAGGGTAAATAAACTCAGACTTGTAAGATCCAATAACATTCATTCGGTTAAGATTTAATAGATTTTTGGATATGATTCATGGTACTCCATTAAGATATTTAGATTTTAAGGATGGGATGGGATTGGATTTTAGGGGATCAATTTAATTAAGGTATTTTGGATTATCTAGATATTTAGGATGTAGATATGGTGATTTATTTGGTCAAGATATTTTGATCAGGAAGATCGATTCGGTTATGATTTTTGATTAGAAAGTCAATCATTAATATTTAGTGGGTCGAGATCTGATTTGGATAATATGATCAGTTTAGATTTGGTCTAGACTTGACCATGAGAAGATTCGAGGGATCATCCGATTAGGATAATCAGTTTATTACGATCTCTCCCCTGCAAATAACATCAACCAAAAATTAAAGAAGACATAAACACGATTGCTAAGTCGCGTTTCTAGCTATAATAAATACAACCATATATATCAATTACTCCAATAAGTCACTATACTAAATAAATACGTACGAAAACACGTATAGATAAAAACAGGCCGTTACATCCTATTCAACTTATAAAACTTCCATCCTCTGAATTTAATAAAGTTAAGGAAGAGTCGTAATGATCGCCAGAATCAAATGGGTTTTAAAATAATCAACAATGGAGAGAATTCAAATGGACAACATGAAATAGGAATATGATATAGAAGTCACGATGGGAATCAAGTGAATCAATAATAAGGAATATGATATGATCACTAAAATATAAGTATGTCCAGGGAATGATAGTGTGGTCCACTACGAGGGTATTCTATTGTTGTCGATATAATAATATAATGTTGAAAATAGTTACAAAATCAAGGGTTAACTTATTGGGCCAACTAATGATTTGAAACCTTAAGACGTACTAGGATTTTCTATTGAACAAGGCGAAGATGAGAATTCAAGTTAGGTGATCTTGAGGATCGAGATTGTAACCTTATCTATGTTGTTTAAGAGTATTTTGCACATCACGACTTGCATGGGCTACCACTAAAACCTATCACGTCCCGCTTCCCATTATACTTGGGAGCGAGGACGCGAGTGGGTCCGCATGTGCTTAAAGCAAGGAGGGGGTACTTTTTCTTTTCTTCCTCCTTGGTTTAAACATAATAAGCGTCTGTAATAACAACTTGCTGATTCTTGCATGCAACTCAAACAACACAGATAATTTATTTTATTACTATCTCAAGTTTCAAAAGGATTACAACAATGAAAGAACGGAAAGTGAGAGGGTCATAAAGCCCATACAATTTAATAAAAGGAAGATAAGTACAACGATGCTGCGAAGACACGTTGCTTCTCAGTGGGGGATCTCAGCGACAAGGCACTACGGCTCAACTTGCTCGGTCTCTAAGCATACTCCTCTGCAAAATCTATCTAACACCTGTCGTATATTTCACAAGATAGAAACAAGGAAGTATACGTCAGCGAGAGTCGCTTGGCAAGTTTAAAGTGTTAAGAAAGTTGACCATCGGCAAGGTTTTCAAAATCGATTTCATGGCAATAAGATTGACATAATAAGTAAAGCATGGCAGCGTGAGAAACGTATGGCATGGCAGATGCGATGTACAAAGTAATAAACATGGAAATTGTAGTGTGCAAAGTAATAAGTATGGCAAGTGTAGTGTGCAAAGTAATTAGCATGGCAAGTATAGTGCATAAAGCAGTGACATGGAAAGTTTAGTGTGTAAAGCAATGGCATGGAAAGTGTAGTGTGCAAGTAGTGGCTTGACAAGTGTAGTGTGCAAGTAGTAAGCATGTCAGATGTAATGTGTAAAGCGGTAAGCACAACAGGTGTAATGTGTAAAGTAATTAAGCATGTCAATCGTAGGAGAAACTGCAAGTCACACAATTCTCAATAGTAACAACATGGTAAAAGAGTGTGTCAATCAATCTCATATCTAGTGACAAGCCCAATGTCTGAGGGGAAAGTAACTAGCATTATACCCAAGCCAACGGGAACTACCCGTGGCTCTCTACTCACTGACCCAGCCAGGTGTCGAAAGAATTCACCAATAGAGTGCATCTAGCATTCCGGCCTCTACTACATTGGACTACCCCACCCACGTGTTGTGTTGGAACACGAGCCAGCATGCTAAACCGCCATTTACCGGAACCCGAACCAGACTAGTCATCATGTGACCCTACTGGAACACGAGCTAGACTAATGAAATATGACCGACGTGAGTAGCCAAATTAAATGCACGAATTCAAGGTATTCCATCACTTTCAAGATATTCCATCACCGTCACTATATTCCATCAATACATTCCATCAATGTATTCCTACAACATCCATCAAACAAGTGTGTACAAGCATGTTAAATTATCAGCATGGCACACATTATGGTATGAGACAATATTAGCGATTCTTGGTTTAACAAATAAATGTAACAACACTTTAATGAGCGTAGTCTGCCATCAACGGGGTCCCCATCGCTCAAGAGGAGCCCACTCCGACAACCGCGCTATTCACCTGGGCAGATGATCACCGTCAACGAAGCCACGACCAGAGTAGAACCTCCGAGAGATAGGGATGTCATGTCCCTGAGCGTCGAGGCATCTCACCAACCAGGTTCGAAGGTCGGCGTGAAGGCCGAGTCGGGCATCGAGACGTCTGAAGGTCACCCGAGCATCCCCCCTACCCCAAGGAAACCACCCCATAGGCAAGATGGGTGACTTCGTCCCCGATACCTATTAGGTTCAAGCTCCCCAAAATTGAGCCCTATGATGGTGCGGGCAACCCCCTCATGCATGTATAGAGATACATGGAGGTAATGGAGATCTAGGGCACAGACGACGCGATCATATACCAGGGCTTCCAGAAAAGTTTACAGAGCTCGACCCTAGAATGGTACAATGGTCTGCCCACTCGGACCATCGAATGCTTTGGCGAACTATCCCACAAACTTTGCAAGCAATTGCGGGCGGGGCGGATAAGGAGGAAGCATACGGACTATCTGTTCTCGATCGTCCAGAAGGAAGGTGAGACCATTCAGAAGTTCTTGCACCGCTTCCAAGATGAGAGGCTTGGTGTGGCGATTTGCAGGGACGAGCTAGACATGGCGACCTTCAAGAAGGGACTGACAAGCCAGAGTCTCCATAAATCCCCCCTCCGAGACCCATCGACCGAATTTGATGCACTTGTCATTCAGGTGGAGAGGTACATGCTAAGCGAGGTGGCCCTGGGAACGGGGAGAGAGGTCGCCAGGTCAGGGGCACCCCGCTGCAAGCATCGGCCTAAATTTAGGTCGAGTCAGGAGGACCGACCTAGGGGCAATGATCAGCCGGGTCAACAGAGGCGTGATCCAGAGGGCCATCGGTCGCAAGATCGCCCTGGCCCAGTGCGGGAGTTCTCTACCGCCAGAGAGCCTACGCGGGTGGTCCAGATGCCAGAAAGACCACAACAGGTCCAGTACACACAGCTCAATGCCCCCGTGATCTAGGTGTTGGCCACCGGGACGAGGCCCGGACTGCTCCCAGACCCACCTCGGGGGATGAGGTCGAACCCTGCAACTAGGGATATGTAGAAGTATTGTCGTATCATCGTTTTCATGGTCACGATACAACAATTGCTTCACATTGAAGAGGGAGATAGAGTGGCTGATTCAAGAGAGCCATCTCTGAGGCTTCGTCGATGGAAGAAGGCCACCTCGAGAAGAGAGAGCCCCACAGGGAGCACGGAGGCCAGACCCACCCCTAAACACTGAACAGGAAGCGCCTTGACTGCCAAGGCCGGTCATGCACATAGATGTGATATGCGGTGGGCCATCCTCGGGGGGCACGTCATCATCGGTCAAGAAGGCGTAAGTTTGGCAAGTAATGACAGCAGACCTTAGCGCAGGGGCAAAGAGGAAAAGAGTAGCTCGACCACCTATCACTTTCACAGACGATGACTTGGAGGGGGTCGAGCTACCGCATGACGACGCCATCGTCATCGAAGCTCAGATCGGGACGACCATCATTATCCGCCTCTTGATCGACACTGGGAGCTCTTGTGACATCCTGTTCATGTCGACATTCGAGAAGATGGAGCTGAAATAGGCGGACCTGAGATCTTGTACGGGCCCGATCGTTGGCTTCACCAGCCACTTGGTCCACATTATCGAAGTGATCACCCTGCCCGTATCTCTGTGGGAGGAGCCAAGAGTCGTCACCCACATGACACAGTTCGTTATCGTCGACATTGCGTCAGCATACAACAAAATCATAAGGCGACCATACATGACCGCCATTGAAGCTCTCCCCAGCCTGCTGCATCAAATGGTCAAATTTCAAACTCCGCGGGGGGTGGGGCAAATATGGGGGAGCCAAAAGCTGTCCTGGAGTTTCTACGTTGCATCCACCAAGCACAAAGCACCTGAGCAGGCCTTGTCGGTCGATCTCCTTGATGAACAGGAGGACTACTACAACC